>JBCNJP010004912.1:0-24884 GCA_039602395.1 Deinandra increscens subsp. villosa | reverse complement strand
GCAGAGGCATTCTCGCATCTTGTTTTTGTCGCACTGCGGCTTGCAATAAGTTATATGTGCATCAATATGTGGATAACGCGCACAAAACTCATCAACTGTCATATGGGAGCCTTGTTCACTAATCTCCTGATTCGTTGGCATTTTAAGTGCCGCAGGTTGCTGGTTGCTGTTGTTGTCGTTGTTGTTGGGCATGTCAAGTTTTTCGGTTTGGTGTTCGGTTTCATCTGAGGAAGATGAAGCAACAACAACCTTGTTTTCAAAGGCAGGATCAAAGTTAGCCATTTTCTTAATTTTGTAGAAGAGAATTATGAGATAATGTATACAATGGGATTGAGCCATATGGGATATATAAACACACGTATATGCATTACGAACTAAAGAAATATTTATTATTTTTGTTAGGGATTTGATTATGCATAAATTATGGATGGTGAAGATATATATATTCACATATAAATATAAATATACCATATATACAAACAAAAATTTATTCGTTGTTTGTTTCAGAAATTAAAGTTTTCTTTTGTAATTTGATTGTTTATTTTATTGGATATATGCTTAAAATGAAAAGATTTATTGCCCTAGGTGATTTTTTTATACTAAAATTACTTAAATATAAACGTCTTAACCAAGAACTAAGATAAATGCTGACAAAAATCTTTTACATGCATGTATAAAAAGTTGTGAGAAATAAATAAACTAATAAATTTAATCAACTAATATAAAGAATGAGAGTAAGGGGCTGTCTGGATAGGCTCTTAATAGCCTCTTAATCAATAAATCTCTGATTCGGTCTATTAAGTTTGTTAGTTGGAACTAGTTACCTCCTATTCGGTCACTGTGTCTGAATCCCCCTCTTAATTGCTTAGTTACAAACACTATACTGAGAGGCTGTTTGGTAGAATCTGTAGCATTAAGTGCTGAAGCAGTAAGATGTCTAATTGGATAAGAGACTCTGAACCAAATAGTGCTGAAGCAGTAAGATGTCTACTTGGATAAGAGACTCTGAACCAAATAGTGCTGAACCAGTAAGTGTTGTTTGGTTGGATATTTGAATGAATGTGTAGAATAACTATTTTACCCCTCTAAACTGTTTCTTGCTAATGAAATGTATCTGTTTGGTCAGAACTCTGAATGATGAATAATTGTTACAAAAATTCAACAATTATAATGTCATTAGTCTAAACTTTGTAAGTATACAACTTTCATCAAAAACATATATATTACAAGGTCTACTAAAATATTACCCCATATATACAAAATGCAACCCATGGTACAACTTATAAAACATAATGTACAACCCAACAATGCACACAATGTACTACCTTTTATGCATGCTTTACAACCCCTAAAGCATTGGATTTAGTAGCTACAGTTGTCGTCTACAGTGCGCCCCATCCCTTCTCTCACCTTCTCACCCACCTCGCTCCTCTCAGTCCCGGAAATTCAGCGCCCCATCCCTTCTCTCACCTTCCTCACCCACCTCGCTCCTCTCAGTCAAACGTACCTACGGTTCCCTCCCTGAGTGTCCTCAACCACTTCAATCCTTCCAGCCCGGAAGTCTTCACCTCTACTGTAGTTGTACGTGATGGTTTCCTTATCTTCTCAAGCCTGCCTCAATCTCTACACTTTATTCTCTCTCGGCGGTCTCACCGTCTGTAAGATTTTTAGGGTTTCGATCTCTCTCAGCGGATATCTCCGTTCTATCATCTCCATGTCGCTGTTAACTTCCTCCTACAAATCATACGCTCCTCCTATATCAAATTCGCTCTTTAAATCCCAGACCAAAAGTCGATTTGAAGCTCCAGAGCTCCAATGGGTATGTTTTCTTTTCTGATTTTCAATTGGAACCCACGAACTCACGAGGTATGTGATTTCTGTTACTATTATTAATGCATTTTATAAGTTATTAAAGATTTCGACATAAACATGGCATGTGTTTGGATGAACAGACACATGTAGTAGGATTTCAAGCCCTAATTCTATTTTATGGTTCGTTGTTGTTTGAATTAGGTTTTCTTCTGTTTTCATTTAATAAATTGTATAAAATTGATATTTAATCATATGCTAAACTTTAAGGATGCCGTGTGTATGTTCATGACATAGGAAGGAAGCCAACTCTACTCAATGCTTTGAGGAATTAACTAATGATGTGTTCGTACAGTTCTGTTTCAATTTTCATTGATACATTCATAATATTTGTTTAGTTTGTGATGCCAAGGTTTAAGTATGTTGATGTTAATGTTGCAGGAGAGATCAACCTTGGGTGTACGGTTAGTTGGATATGTCGCTGGAGGGAAGTACAACGGGAAAGCTGAGAACGAAAACATAACTGGTAATGTACACTGAATAATTTACGAGCTACAAGCCAAATTTATATGTTTCAACATAAAAAGGCATATAGGAAGTGATTTGAGGTTTGTTAATAGAGTTGTTTTTGTGAAAAAAAATATATGTTTCAACATAAAAAGGTTTATAGGAAGTGATCAAATTGGCTTTTAGTACCTAACGTGTGGGGATCAAATTAATTATGCAATTTAGGTTGTGCTTTGCAATTTGGGCTTAACCATCACTAAGTAATTACCAATTGCTGATTTTAGTTGGGTGGATTTAAATGGTCATGTAATAGATTAAAAGGGGATATTTTATATTTCTTTCTTCGTTGGGTAGTCTAGCTGTTGAGCTTATTTGGTTTCTATGTGTTTCAATGATTTAGAGGTTGTGTGTACAAGTGGTGTGTCTCTGTCTCTATTGATTTAACTTTAAGCTGAGGTACCTATATTTAGACTGTTATAAATGATTTTTAAACTTTTGCTTTGCAATTTAAGAAAGTGAAAAAAATGATCTCATGCTTCTGCTTAAAATTTCTCAACAGTTCTAATGCAGGTAACGAGTCTTAGCGTTCCTTCATTTCGGCTTGGTCATTTGAAGTTGTAACTTCATAGCTCCTTTGTTTTTATGCTTTTTCTCTTATCATTCTTTTTCTTATGCTCACGTGTTTGTTGTACAAAAGAATTGCACCCTGCATCATTTAGGCTTGGTCATTTGAAGTTGTAACTTCATAGCTGATCCTATGTACAATTCTGAGATGTGATTTTTTCATGTTGTTTTCTTGCAGCTTATAGTTATTCTGGCTTGCTCACATCCTTGGAACTGGTATGCTATTTAGGTAAATTATTTGGTTTATTAGCTTATGCTTTATATGGGATGGTCTACCTTTTTGGTGTTTTTTAAAGGTATGAACAAGTATGGTTAATATAATTATTCCATTTTATCACACTATTTAATTGTAGAACATCAATGGACTCTACTTACTTTGTGGGCAACTACCAACGAGGCAACGTCACAATCGTTATCAAAGCTGGTTTAGAACGTATAAGACATAAACGCTGGTCAACAACATAGCATGCAACCATACGTGTTCTGGTTTGACCATGTAAATGAATCTATAGATAACGAAGATCACCGGTTCCTTTTCTATCAATTATAATAGGTATGGTTTTCTGTATTAGATTCTTCTTCTATTATAACCCTAAAATTGATCTTCATCCTTCATATACACTATTTCAGTTTTTAGATTCGTAAATGCTCAATGGTTTTAAATTATTGGTGTACTGGTTGATGGATAATTCATGGATGATTTGTAATTAACTTCTTTTAATTCAAAGAATTTTTTATAGTGACGTGTCTATGGAAGTTGTTAGCATACATAATTCACATGTATGTTTTATATTTACTTCACTATGGGTTCTAATTAGAAAATCATATAAGAATTTATTTAAATATGTGGTTTTTTTCCTCTGTTTTACACTATAACTTTGTGATGCAGGTGAGTGCAGGTTGTGTGAGACTGTTGTGCTCTGCTCTTTGTAAGTTTGCATTGCTTGGTCCTGGGTATTAACTCTGTTTTTGTTTTTGTCAAGGGCTTTTAAGTTAGGAATGGGTGGGTTGGATATTAAGTGTAGGTTCTATATTGTGGTTAAACATTTTTTACAGTTTCAGACTGACCCTATTTTTGAACACTTTGACTCTTCAAAGTCAGTTGTGTAACATGAAAAGGAGATAAGAAGCAGGTTGTTGGTTTTATTGTAAGAATTAAATGCCATTTTTTCTAATGGGGTTGAATTTATATTTAGTTTGTGATCTTACAGGTGGAGCTGCACATTAAGACCATATCCAGATTCGAAAAAGGGTTATACCTTTGTAGCATCTACGTTAGTATATTTGATAAAATTCTCATGTTACCTGTTTTATGATATTCAGGGTAGCAATGAACTTACCAATTACAATCTTTTTCACCTTTTCTTAATCCAAAATTTTTCACTCTACTTATCTTTATTCTCTTTGAGTGCAGATATTTCAAAAGGTCCTGTAATGAGGCTGCATCATGAGAAATCCATATGCTAGGAATAAGGTGCTTCAGGTTTGTTAATGGTTATTTTATTTGGCTTATGATCCACCAAATTTTGGCCTTTAATTTGACCAATTTGGTTACAGTTGTTTTCTCAAGTGTTCTTTTGACAAAAGATAGGGACTTTCATTAGAGAACAATATTTGGTGGACATCGACTTTAGAAGGTCACTGCAGTTAAATATTTGTTTTGTTTTTTTTTTGTCCAAACGTAATAGATTTTGCATAAAAGTTGATGGTGTGATGGTTAAAGTCATGTAAAATCATCTTTACGTTTTAAGCTTAATACTTTGAGTGATTGGCCTCTTTCTAAAAAAATCCAACGCCGCCACGAAGCGCGGGCGAAAACATTATAAATTGCACGATTTGACATTAGTTTATATGTGTTATCGACATTAGTTTCACACGACACTTAACTTTAATCGTTTTGCTAAACGACTTTCTAAAACGATCCAAATCCTTCTTCATAGTCTTCACCTCTTTAGCTCAAAAAACGGGTCAACTCCGCGACGAAGCGCGGGTCGACCCACGGTTCGGTTTATAGCTTCCCTAATCGCCCTTTTTAAACGGGTCGGCTCCGCGGCAGCGCGCGAGTCGACCCACTTGTACATTACAAAAACCTAAACTAAACAAACACTAACGAGTTGTAACATTGACAAATTATTTCCTGTGCATATTGCGCAATAAAATTATATATCCATCGATATCTTACAGTAGAAAACCACCATTGAAAATCCTCAACAAATGAGACCTAAACCATGTATTAGACCTATCTATACAGTTGTTTAATACATACATACATTGTTCCTCACAAATGTATATATGATTCACATTTACATATCTCAATTGTGCACTATGTTGTGTCTGTAAAATATAACACTTCCATACTACTTAAAAGTAAACAGGCAATACATTTCAAACTCAAATTTAAAAAGAACATCCAAGAACATGTCAAGCAGTCTATTAAGCAATTAAAATAGAAGAGATGATTCCTTTCCTCATACACTTTTATAATCTCATAATTAACTATACTTCAGGATAATAACACGTTTATGTTTAGTTCTTTACCCATGCAGAATCATTCAAACCTTCATGTAACAGATAATTAGCATTAATATAAAATTATGTATCCATCTAATGATGTGATCAAATGTGGGTTAGCTCGGTAAAGATAGTTATGCCTGCAAATTACAAAAATAATCTTCAACCGAAAGTGTGAATGACTTCAACATAAACAACAAGATCAAATGAAATATGAGGTGGCCTGAAAATTTTAATATCATATCTTAAGATTTCATAATAAAGTACATTCAATTTAGGAGCAGAACTTCAATAGAACTTCAATTTCACATGATTTAACATGTATTTGTAAACTCTCATATGATTTAACATGTATGAAATTTAAAGCTGTTGGCAATTAATGATTATAATCAAAACACATCATAAGAGATTCAACAAGCAAAAACACACATCAAACTAGCAAACATGGTGTTAAAAATATCAAATAAAATGTTTTATTTGTCTTTGCAGTTTTATTGGTTTCTTTTCTTTTTGTAGATGTCCATGGGCCATTGGGCTCATGGACCCGTCCGTATGAAGTTGGGCTTGGTTGAGAGAAGGTTGGGCTCGGGTTGCTGCTTGTGGGTGCGGAGCTCCGAAGAGCTGTTGGATGCTATAAAGGTGTTGGTTGCTGCTTTAGGGTTGATTTCATTCACGAAAAGTCTCGTCTCTCCGTCTCTCTCGAAAGTTCTTCGTCTCTCTGCTACTCTTGCCGCTGATCTTTGTTCTTGATGATTCATCTTCTTCAGATGAATCATATCTTGGTTGTAGATTGTAGCGTCTGATTGTGTTAGCGTAGAGAGTTGTTGTAATCATCGTGTTGATGATATTTGTTGTTTGAGTTCAGATCTACTGTTTGTTATAGATCTGAGTTCTTGTTTGTTTTGATTGTATTTCTCAAGAGTTGTATATTCGATTATCTGGTTTTAGCATGGTATCAGAGCCAGATTGCTCTTGATTCGTGTCTGTCTGTTCGTTTTCCTCTCGTTTAGGGTTTCGATCTTGAGTTTCAAGTTAGTGTCACCGGCGATAAGTCGGCTGACCTCTCTGTGTCTCCGACGTTGGCTCGGGTTTTGGTCATCTTCGTGTTGCATCTTTCTTACCTCGCAGTGGTTTTCTGTTCGGGTAACGGTATCTAGACTCCATAGGGTACATAAACCCCCATTTAGTCAGTGGTGCCCGTGGTTGTAGTCTAGTTCCCGTCACTTTGATCTGGATCTGCTACGAGAGGTGCATTTACAAAGCTGTTGTCCCTTGGAGTATTCGTGGAGGAGCACAGATCTGAGATTGAGGAAACCCTAACGGGGGTTGCTGAAGATTCTTGGGCCTGATTGTTGCTGCGCTGGTCGCTGACCGATAACCCTAAGTGAAGGTTACCCGTCGCGATTTGGAAACCCTAACTTGGGTTAATTTTGGGTGAGATCTTTCCTTGTCTGTTTTCTTGTTTATTTCGTTGTAGATAAACACAGTAGTGGTCTGTTGACTCCACTTTAGTGGCGGACTGGTGATACCGCTTGCATGCTGTACAAGGGGAGACATCCCTTGTCTTTCTTGCTTCCTGTTGATCTGATTCTGTGTTTTTGTTGTTACTACTGACTTTGTTTGACTGCTTATCAACCTTGTAAAGGCCTTGAACTACCAGCTTGACTGGTGTGGAATCCTGGTCCCTGACTTGGTTGTTTTGTGTGTGTGATTGCATTTGTATCTGTTATTCTGTGTGTTTCTTTGCCTGATCCTGTGTGGTTTGTAAAAATGACTGAAGGTGATGGTAATCCGTCCACTTCAGCTACTCTTGTTAGCAAATTAGATGCTAGTGATCCCTTATATCTACATGCCAGTGATTCAAGTCATCTGACTATTATTAATATCAAACTTAAGGGTTCTGAGAACTATACTCTTTGGGCTAGTGCCATGAAACTGGCTTTGCAAGTTAAAAACAAATATGGTTTTATTGATGGTTCTTGTAAGAAGTCAACTGATGATGAAATCCTTAAGAAACAATGGGATAGATGTAATTCTATAGTGTTGACTTGGATTCTCAATTCTGTGAGTGATGAGTTGTATTTGGGTCATGTTTGCTCTAATTTGGCTTCTGAAGTGTGGACTGAATTAAAAGAAACTTATGATAAAATAGATGGTTCAGTTGTTTTTGATCTTTATCAGAAAATAAATGCTTTTTCTCAAAGTGGTCTGACTGTAACAGAGTATTATCATAAGCTTAATATGATGTGGAAACAACTTGATCAAATTCTGCAAATACCTACTTGTACATGTGATGCCTCTAAGAAATTCAATGATTTCACACACTTAATCAAGTTGATGCAGTTCTTAATGGGTTTGGATAGTAGTTATCAGTCTGTTAGGACAAATCTTTTGATTCAAACTGAGTTACCATCTGTTAAGGAAGCCTTTTCTGTACTTTCTAGGGAGGAATCCCATAGGAATTATGGTAGTTCAAAAGGCCAGAATAATTCTATGGGATTTGTCTCTAAGGGTAATAATCCTTTTGATAATAAAAAGAAACCTGTTAGGACTCCTAATCCAAACCTCAAATGTACTCATTGTAATAAAGTGGGTCATACTGTGGATAAGTGCTTTGAAATCATTGGATATCCATCCTGGATGAAACCTAGGGGTGGACAAACTAGGAGGGCTAATACTTGTGGTGTAAATAATGCTTCAGAGTCTACTGATAATCATACTTTCAATCCTGTTAGCACCCTCACAGCAGATCAAATGTCCAAACTTTTGAGCCTGCTGTTTGATAAAGGGCCTGAGGGGACCTCATGTGGGCATGTTTCAGGTAGGAGGTTTTGTTCTACTTGTGTATGTCCTAGGGTCTATTCCTTCTCTAACCAGAAATGCTTTAAGGGTAATGATGGGTGGATTATAGATTCTGGGGCAAATCAGCATATGGTTATGTCTGAGAAAGGCATGATAAATGTTATGGATGTTTCTGAATTTAATGTCACTGTTAAACACCCTAATGGCACAACTGCCACTGTATCTAAAATTGGTGATATCAAATTAAGTGATAAGGTCATTCTTTATGATGTATTTGTCATGCCTGAATACTGTGTTAACTTACTGTCTGTGTATAAACTGGTTAGAGATAGTAGGTTAACTGTTAAGTTTGATGAGAATCATTGTTATGTTCAGGATTTGTTAACCAAGAATGTCCTTGTGACTGGTAATCAGTGTGATGGCTTATATATGTGTGGTGAGAGTTCTGTGTCCTCTTGTGTTATTTGTAAAAGTAGTAGTCAAGATAATTTTTGGCATGCTAGGATGGGGCATCCCTCTGAAATGGCTCTAAAAATGTTGAAACTTCATTATAAGATTGGAATTAATGAACTTACTGGTCCCTGTGAGGTCTGTCATAGGGCTAAACAACATCGTGAACCATTTCCCTTGAGTGATCATAAAAGCAAACACCTGGGGGAACTAGTTCACTTAGATGTTTGGGGTCCTTATAAGACTCAAAGTAGAGAAGGGCAAAAGTACTTTCTGACAATAGTAGATGATTTTACAAGGGCAGTGTGGGTGTTTCTTTTAAAAGGCAAAGATGAAGTCTTTTCAAACATTCAAATCTTTTATAATTTGATTGAAACACAGTTTCAATCAAAGATTCAAATTTTTAGAAGTGATAATGGCACTGAGTTTGTTAATAAGTCATTTATGGGGTTTTGTCAAAATAAAGGTATTGTTCATCAAACTACATGTGCCTATACCCCTCAACAGAATGGTATTGTTGAAAGGAAGCATAGGCACTTGTTGAATGTTGCTAGAGCCTTATTGTTTCAGAGTCGATTACCTCTTAGATTTTGGAGTGAGTGTATCTTGACTGCTGCATACTTGATTAATAGAACTCCCTCTTCTGTGTTAGGTGGCAAGACTCCGTATGAATGTGTGTATGGCTTTAAACCTTCACTGGGTCACCTTAGAGTTTTTGGGTGTCTATGTTTTAGTACTGTCTTAAACAACTCAAACAAGTTTGGTTCACATGCTGAAAAATGTGTTTTTAATAGGGTATTCTAATACCAAAAAGGGATATAAGTTGTGGAGTCTTGATAACAAAGTTGTTGTTTTTTCTAGAGATGTCCGCTTCTATGAATCTATATTTCCTTTTAAAACATCTTGTGAATCTGCTCTTGCTGATGAGTCTATTGTTACTGAAAATGATGCTTTGTATTTTTTTGACTTGTATGATAATATAGATTTTCAAAACTCTAAGGGTGACGGTGGTCCCAATGATGACAATGTTCCTACCAGTCTTCTTGATCACTCTCATCATGGGCCTCAGTCACCGGGGGTGCATCCTGAGTCTACTGCAGGGGGTAGATAATGGTAATACTGCTCAACCCAGTAGCTCAGGCTCACCCTTAGGAAGGGCTGGGGGTGATGACAGTTATGAAACAGATAATATTAATACTGTGTCAGAAACTGTGCCTGAAAACACTGTTCCTGAGAACACCACAGTTATATCTGAGGGATGTGAAACTTCACAAACCTCATCTGTCTCCCTTAGAAGGTCTGATAGGGTTTCTATTTTTCCAAAAAATTTAAAAGATTTTGTTGTTGAGGGAAAAGTCAAGTATGGTTTGGAAAAAGTTGTGAACTATTCAAATCTATCTTTTGAAAATAAGTGTTTTGCCACCAGCTTGAATAAGAGTAGAGAACCTAACAATTTTTTGAGGCAGTTAAGGATCCAAATTGGATTGCTGCTATGAATGATGAAATTGAGGCTCTTAATAGGAATAACACTTGGACTCTTGTTGACTTACCTAGTAACAGAAAACCTATAGGCTGTAAATAGATTTATAAAATTAAATATAAATCTACAGGAGAGATAGAAAGATATAAAGCTAGGCTTGTTGCTAAAGGGTATAGTCAGAGAGAGGGAATTGATTATGATGAGACATTTTCACCTGTTGTGAAAATGGTTACTGTTAGGTGTGTGTTAACTGTTGTTGTTTTTCATAAATGGCCTCTATATCAGCTTGACATTAATAATGCTTTCTTGTATGGGGACTTAAATGAAGATGTGTATATGAGTCTGCCTCAGGGCTATTTCTCTAAAGATGAGTCTAAAGTGTGCAAGTTAAATAGGTCCCTTTATGGTTTAAAATAGGCTCCTAGGATGTGGTATGAAAAATTGATAAGTGTTTTGTATGATCTTCACTTTGTTCAAAGTAAATGTGATCATTCTCTATTCATTTTATCATCTGGTGATGTCTTTGTGGTCTTGTTGGTTTATGTTGATGACATTGTTATTACTGGTAATAATATAAAGGTTATAGAAAATGTTAAACTTGCTTTAAAAACCAAGTTTAAAATTAAAGATCTTGGCAAATTAAAGTATTTTTTAGGGATTGAAGTTATTGATACTAAAAAAGGTTTGTGTCTTTCACAAAGAAAATATTGTATGGAACTTCTTGCTGAATATGGCTTAACTGGGTGTAAACCTGTTAACAATCCTATTGAGCTCAATTATGTTTTAACAAGCTTATGTACCAAGAATAATTCTGCACTAATCAACATAAATGGTTATCAAAAACTAATTGGGAAATTGATATATCTTTCCCATACAAGACATGACATTTCATACTCCGTACATTTCTTGAGTCAGTTTATGCACAAACCTACAAATGGTCATCTTCAAATTGCTTTAAGACTTCTTAGATATCTAAAACGGTCTCCTGTACTGGAATTCTTATTAATCCTATGTCTTTATGTGATGTAAAAGTTTATACTGATGCTGATTGGGCTAAGTGTTTACAAACAAGAAAGTCTGTAACTGGGTTTTGTGTTTTTCTGGGAGGGTCTTTAATTTCCTGGAAAAGTAAAAAACAGTCAACTATCTCTAGGTCTACAGCTGAGGCTGAATATCGTGCTATGTGTGCTGGAACTTGTGAGATAATGTGGCTTATTAACTTGTTAAGTGAGTTACATGTTACTGCAAATTTACCTGTTCCTATTTTCTGTGACAATACTGCTGCAATATCCATCTCATCTAATCCTGTGTTTCATGATCGCACAAAACACTTTGAGCTAGATTTGTTTTTCTTGCGTGATCAAATTTTGAAAGGGTGTATTAAAACTGTTGGTGTTAAATCTAATTTGCAACTGGCTGATTTGTTTACCAAAGGTTTAGGTGTGCGTCAACATGATAGTATTTGTCAACAGTTAAATATGGTTGATGTTTTTACCAATAAAACCGAGGGGGGTGTTAAAAATATCAAATAAAATGTTTTATTTGTCTTTGCAGTTTTATTGGTTTCTTTTCTTTTTGTAGATGTCCATGGGCCATTGGGCTCATGGACCCGTCCGTATGAAGTTGGGCTTGGTTGAGAGAAGGTTGGGCTCGGGTTGCTGCTTGTGGGTGCGGAGCTCCGAAGAGCTGTTGGATGCTATAAAGGTGTTGGTTGCTGCTTTAGGGTTGATTTCATTCACGAAAAGTCTCGTCTCTCCGTCTCTCTCGAAAGTTCTTCGTCTCTCTGCTACTCTTGCCGCTGATCTTTGTTCTTGATGATTCATCTTCTTCAGATGAATCATATCTTGGTTGTAGATTGTAGCGTCTGATTGTGTTAGCGTAGAGAGTTGTTGTAATCATCGTGTTGATGATATTTGTTGTTTGAGTTCAGATCTACTGTTTGTTATAGATCTGAGTTCTTGTTTGTTTTGATTGTATTTATCAAGAGTTGTATATTCGATTATCTGGTTTTGACACATGGATTGACTTCGAGCAAGATAATGAAAAAAAATAACCACACCAACAGAAGCAAACCACATCAAAACAAATTCAACAAGCAAACCCTAGATAAAGATGGGTCCAGATTTGTTAAAAAAAGCAGATTTCGAGTGATTATGTGGAGGAGAATTAGTACCTGATTGAAGAAAACACTAGATGGAGATGGTGAAGAACGTCGTCTCTCGTCGCCTGATGGAGGAGAATCGCGTCGGAGGGGAGTGGCGGGGGAGGAAAGTGGCGAGCCTCTTACCGAATAAGTGCTAAAAAAAAGTGGCCAACCAAACACTCTTGCATATGCCCGATTCAGATGTTGACCCATTAAGAGCTCATTAAGTGACAAAGAAACAGCCCCTGAATGAGATATCGATATCACGCCTACCCTTCCTCTCTACACGTCGCTGCTCCTCCTGTACGCTTCTTCCTTCCTTACAATTTCTCCATCGGTGCCGCCCCTTCCTCACCTTCGGTTGGTCTTCTTTCGTGTTCATCATCGCTGCTCCTATATGTCTTCTTTCTTCTTCATCATCACTAGAAATAGATTTCTTTGTTGAATCTTTATATGGTTTGTTGACTATGTATATACGCTAGAAATTGATTTTGGAATTCATGATAATTTCTTATTTGGATTCCATGCTAGAAATCGATTTGTTTGTTAGGAATCATCACCAATCTATTGATTTTTCAGGCCAAAAATATATGCTATTTGGGCGAGTTTTCTGGTTTGTTGAATCTTTATGCTTGTATTTGATTTATTTGCTAGAAATCATCACTAATATGTTGATGAAAATCATCACTGATATGTTGATGATTTAGAAAAAAAAAACGATGTTATTTTGGTTTGTTGGATTCTTATGCCTGTATTCGTTTCTATTTTTTTGGTTTGTATGCTTGTATTGCTTTTTTCATCATTTGTATATCGATTCTATGCTTGTATTGGTGTAGGTTTTTGTTTGTATTGGTGAGATTATGGTAGGTCGCTCTAAATAAATGGACCAAAAAAAGATTAGAACTAACTGGAAGGAAGAAGGGGTTGATAAAACTTTTCTAGAATCATGTATTCATGAACTTACACTTCATGGACGTGAAGGTGGCAGTTTAAAACGAAAGTCGTGGAAGCAAGTTGCAGAAAAATTGAAAGTCGAACATGAATTTATAATGGATCAAAGACAAATGGAGAACCGCTATGATTACTTGAAATTAAAGTTTACAACTTGGTCAATTATTTATAGCATACAACGAGAACACTTTGTTTGCAGATTCACAAGATGAGCAAAGTGATAGTCAGTTCGTTCATGAGTCATGACATGGAATGGGGTTCATAAAACATTGAGCATGTGGCTACTTTGCGTGACGGGATAGCTACTCAACTAATGTCAAATAATTAATTTGTATTTGGATTTTAGTATGTTTTTATAAAATTTTAAGGATTTATGCGTAGTTTGGATTTTCTATGATGGTTTGAATTTTTTTCTTTAATACACTATTGATCATTCAGAGTTCTGACCAAACATATACATTTCATTTTAGCAAAAATAGTTAATAAGGTTAAAATAGTTATTCCACACAGTCATTCAGAGGTCAACCAAACAGCACTTACAGGTTCAACACTATCTGACCAGTCAGAACTCTTACTGGTTTAGTACTTAATGACGCGTGTGTGATTCTACCAACAACCCCTTAGTTTGAATCGGCGGATGTTAATGGGTAGCAGCGAGACATGAACCGGATTCACTCAATCAAAACTTGTGGGTGTTGAGTCAATTATGTTGGTTGTGCGTCTACACGATTGGTGGTACACGTATGGTGGTTCTTGGTTTGGACTAAATGTCACTAGGAATACCCAGTAGTAGTGTGGTTGAACTGTGATTGAGTTAAACTGACAGGTATAGGAGCGTGGGTCAAAGAAACCTCAATCGTCGGTGGTTCAATGTTGTCGGAGTCTCTTGAGGTGCTCCTTCGGTGCCCCGTAAGGGTTCAATAGGTGCGTTTGTCAATAGCAAGTCGGAGCAGTCAATGGCGGCATCAAGAGCAATGCAGGTGGTGTAGAGTAGTCGTCAGCAACGAATCGAAGGTAGTGTTCGTGACATTTCAATTGTGAACCAATGGTGTAGCTTAGTTGGGACCGGAGGGCCCGCGGTTTTTTCGTCCAGATATACCTATTTTCGTGATTTTATGTAGAAGTAATTATATCTATTGAGTATCGTCCCCACGGATGTATTGAGTATCGTTCCCTCAGTAGAATTTTTAAGCCCAACCACCTCGGGGTATTCTTTCAAGCTTCGCCATTGTTGTGAACCGATTGAGGGTTTATGGTGCGTTCGATTTAGGGTTGAGTGGGTTAAATCTGAAACGATTTCCATGAGTAATCTTAGTCGTAATCCAGTGAGTACGTTAGGGAGAAGATGATGGAGAGGGTTGGCTTTGATTATGACTTCAGAAGTTAAGCCTACTAATTAATTGATCCGTGACTTCTCCTCCACTCTAGGTTGCTTTTTGTAATTTGTTTGTTTGTTTTTCTATAAAGTCATATTATAAACCCTAAACAAAATAGAACTGGTAATTCAAATAGAATGTTACCAATGATCCCTAGCCCAATTGGCTAGGGGGAGGTACCCAAGACATTATAATGGGGAGGTCTTGGGTTCAAGTTCCACTTGTAACAAAAAATAAATAAATGGGGGTTATAGGCTGGGCCAGGGGGTTTTCTCACCTATGGTGAGTTTCCTCCTGATGGAGATTGGAGATGATCGGGTGGGTCAGTGATCCAAATTTGCCGTTCAAAAAAAAAATTCAAATAGAATGTTATATTATATTCATATTGCGTAATGTACAAGCTTTTACTGCATTGTTCTGTTATTTATCCACAAAATGCTATATTATATTCATATTATATTCATTCATCCACAGAGAATGCTATATTATATTCATATTATATTCATCCACAAAGCCAAGTGTACAGGAGTACTTGCTCAGCAGGTAGTATATGGTCCTTTTACTTTGCGTGTTTACCTTTCCCAATCTCTTTTACTTTATGTCTCCATCCCATACCCTGCTTATACGCGTTGAATACGAACACACCTACATACATGTTCTTCCATTGCTATGTAGCTCCACTGTTTGGCTTGAGTCACGCCTGGCGACCGTCTTCAAAGGTCTCCGTGGTGGGCGACGGTACCATCGGAAGCGCACCTTATCTGAATAGGAAATATCAGGTTGTGTGGATGAATTTTGAAGATCGATGGAGGTGGACATCGATTGACTCCGAGCCCTGCTCGCCGATCATTATCTTTCCCTCTCCGTCTGCGCGGTGGCCGGACGTGTTGGCGGCTTTGAACAGGTACGTTTTTATTTGATCTTGACCTAATTTCATTTTTTCCATCGCTTCTGTTGCTATCTTTTTAGTACTCAATTTCATTTTCGTCGATCTACAGAAAGGGAAGAGATGTTGGGTTCTCTCTGTTTCTTTTACCTCTTATGCTCACCTTTCTCCCATACTTCCTGCAGGTTTGTAACTTCGTCGATTTATTTTCTAATTCGATTCATCGGATTGACTTAAACAATGTTTTCTTCACTTTCTTATATATGTCATTATATTGTTGATTTCATTATGTTATTATATTGTTGATTTCATGGTTATAATGACCAGGTTAGATGTGCGTTTATCATTGCTTCACAACACATGGATTTTTATAGCACTGAAATCATCCATTAATGTTTTTCTTAAATTTAACTTTGATTTTTTTTCTTTGTCACTTGATTACAGTGCATATTGAATGAATGTTGTTGACAGTAGAACTTAAGAAGCTAGAGTTTAGATTTCGTGTTTTTACACAAATTGGATTGTTGATCCTAAACCAAAGTACAAGATATGTTGTTTCCTTCTACCGTACAAAGTTTCCACAAGGGGAGTTTACTCTAATATTGATCCTAAGTTGAAAGCTGAATGTGAGGATGTCTTCTTGAAACTTGATGGTACTGTTTTCAAGTGGAACCTTTTCATTTTGTTGTTTGAGAATTAGTAAAAATTAATTTATAACATCTTCTTAGCTTTCTTTCAACATATATAGGACTTGGAAGATGGAGATTGTTTAATGGAGTTTGGAGAACTCAAGTATGCAATCCCCTCTTATATTGAGGTTATAGATAAGTTGGTGTTCCAATTAACAGGTAATGTTTCTTAAAGTGATCTTTATAGATAAATTGATTCGTTTGTGTTTTTCTTGAAGGAACTGTCTTTATTTACTTGATGAGCCTCAAGAGGTGATGGAAGTTATTTTGTTTGGCTTAGCTATTTCAGTCAAAAGAATACTTTTACACTTTGCTTCTAAATTACTTTTCTCGATTAAAATTCAAGAGAAATGCATCATACGAATATAATAACTGAAATTTGGATGTTGATATTGTTTTTTCACTTATGGATTGCTTATGTCGCTTGGCTTTTGATCTTGATCTTCATGGAATCTGTGAATTTCAGCCTGCACATTTAGAAATATAAAACCTTTATTTTGAATCTCAACTTGCACATTGAATCTTTGAATCTCATCCTCAGATAAAGTGAGCCGTTTAAGAATATGTGTAACATGGTCTTCAAAATCATAACTTAGGACATTTTGTTTTGTTTTTTAATGTCATCTAAAACTTATAAAATATAAACCAACAATTATGTGATGTTGATTTTAACACAAATAATGACCCATTAGAGTTGTTTTTTGCCCACATCATTATCCAGAGGAAAATAGTAAACTCTGAGATTGTAGTATTAACTTTTCGTATAAATATCTTTGTTTTTTAACCTGTCATTTAGTTTTACGACTTGCTGATTTCTTTTATTTTGTTGCAGGTTTTTACTTGCTTTGTGTGGAATGCTAAGTATGATCTAAGGTGATGTTCTTAATGTTTGTTATTTGGATGTGTTGATATATGGTAGTGGCAGTTGATGTCTTTTTTGCCTTTCCTTCTGATGTATTTTTGGTCTATATAATAGATTCAGTTGATTTATATTTTGGTCACTTAATAAATTAAAAGTGAAAATAAGTTAGTAATGAAAAATGGCAGTATGTAAGTTGGATTTCAAATAAAGGTCCATATATCAATTTGTTTAATTGAGTTTAGTATTAAAAAAATATTGAAAAAAGCTTTAGCATAGGTTTTTTTTTTGTTTGGATAGGGTTAAAATAAATATCGAGATGCATAATTCTAAACTTACTATTCACTTTTAATTTAAGGAATGACAACTTGATTTTCTATTTATAATTCTTAAGTATTTAAAATTATGAGTGTAAATAGTAGTAAACCTAATTGAATTTAATAGTTGTGAATATATGAAAAAAAAAGAAAAAACAGTAATGAGTGTATTTTATTATAGCTTTGTTGAGTTTACTATCATTCTTTGGTCTAACTATAGTTTTCTTATGTATATCTTTGTTCAATTGTTTAATATTTTTTATTAGTCAATATACTATTGCAGGTGCTTGAAAAGGTATGAGTTAGCGCTGGATGCTTATTTCATATGCACTGGTCGGTTTTTTGCATTCTAAACATATTTATAATAATTATGTTAAGCTCACTGTTTTTTTGCTATCTTGAGGATATGGAAAATGGAAATCTACCACTTTGATAAAAGTTCAAGCATCTAATTAGAGGTGGCAAGTTCAAATGTTCATGTCTATCAAGTTCATATATAACAAGAGATGTTGACTTTTGATATTAAACACCAAGCTGACTTACATTAGGCATTCTTGAAAGTGTATACATTCGACTGCTTAAGGTCACATTTTTCCTTCTTTACGAATTCACTTATTTATTGTTTGACTATGAGTGATGGTATTGTCAGACATATGTACAAAGCAATCTCATTGTCTACATTATAGATGAGAGTTCGGGTGTTTAATGCTAGGTAGACAAATGATATTGCACACGGGCATTTGTAACAGCCCATTTTGAAATATTTAAGTGGCCCTTGCTTCTTAATAAAAAAGGCAACACCAGGATTCTCAAAAACACCATTAAAAATCATCCGCTGCGTATCGCGGATCGCAACATCTAGTTATCATCATTTATTAAAATTGCCATTATTATTTTTATTATTATTATTATTATTATTCTATTTACATAATTAATTATCGGGTATTTCAACTACTCCTCTTTAAAAATTAAGTTCATCCTCGAAATTTTAAACCGAATATAGTAGGAACCTTAAGTAATCCATTTAGACAAATGCAGTATCCTAGACACAAAGGATTTCAAAAGTAGAGCAATCACAAGCAATCAAATTCGAATAACGTACTTTTAGGTTCCAAATAGACAGAAACTGTGAATGGATCATTTCTTCCATCTCCCATGTCCCTTCACGTTCAGAAAGATTGTCCCATAATATTTTAACAAAAATTATAGATTTGCTTCTCATGACTCATTCTTGACGGTCAATAATGGCTTCAGGTTCTTCATAAAAAAGACCCTCTTGAATCGTGTGCAACGGATAACTGAGAATGTGTAGTGGATGATAGTTGTATCCCCTCAACAGAGATACATGGAAGGTAGTTCATGGTTCGGTTTCAAACCGCGAAACCGTCCAAACCGGTCATCGGTTCGGTTTCGTGGTCGGTTTATTATCTTTACGAACGGTCAGTCGGTTTCAAAAATTTTAAACCGTTGTGAACGGTTTGGTTTACGGTTTATATGAAAAACCGGTCGTAAAAAACCGGACCGGACCATGTACATATAATATATATATATATATATATATATATATATAGGGTGAGGTTCATTGTAGACACCCCCATAAGTGTAGACAGGTAGACACCTTGTAGACACCCCCACAGTTCATCACCACCACCACCATCACCCCAGCAGCCGTGATGCCGGATCTGAAAACCAAGCATAACAACTCTCATATACTGGTTCTCGTCGAGATCTGAACACCCATCGCTCATCCCTTTCGTAGATCCACTCGCCGCCGTAGATCCACTAAAGTGGGGTTGAACTCGCCGGAATTGCGACCTATGGAGGTCGCCGGTGTTCGCCGGTGTTACGACGGTGGTCATAAAACACCCTGAAACCCTAGATCTGTAAGAAATCGATGGAATAGCCATCGGGGAAGAAAATGGAAGAAGGGGTACAGAAAACAGAGGCTAAACCCTGTCACCGTCGTGTGCGACGGCCGAGAATCCGACAACCGGAAAAGAAAATCGGGAGAGCTTCATTGTCGGATCTGAAGTTAAAAAAGGTATGAGTTTGATTGTGTACCTCATCTACTGCTTGATTTATCGTCGCATCTCTGAGTGTGATTGATTGTGTTTAACTTCACACTGTTTATGCTTCACCCAATGATTTATTTTTGACTTTGTGGGTCTCGTAATTAATGTATCTTTATTTTTTGATGTTACATATGTAACCTGTTTGATATTTTTCTTATTATTGTATATATAACACTTATTAAATGCATAGCTTAAATTCTTGAACCATATTTTTAGTTACATATGTAGATAAAACTTTGTTAATATAAATTATGTTTTCTTGTCATGTTACATATGTAACTTGTTTGGTATTTTTTTTAATTTATTACGAGTCTTTATTTTTTTATGTTACATATGTAACCTGTTTGATGTTACATGTAACTTGTCTATTGTTACATATGTAACTTGTTTTATGTTTTTTTTTATATTTGTCTATATACAAGTTGTTACATGTGTGACTCAAATAAACTTGCTTATTGATTTTTGCCTAATTACATATGTAAAGTTATATATAATATAAGTTGTTACATGCCTACCTCAAATAAACTTATTTCATGATTATTATCTATATAACACATGTATCGTTACATATGTAACAATTTGTTAAATGCGTAACTCAAATATATTTATTTCTTGATTTTCATCTGTATAACAAATATAATGTTACATATGTTACAAGATGTTACATGCGTAACTCAAATAAACTTGTTTCTTGATTTTGTATATATAACTCATGTAACGTTACATATATTACAAAGTGTTACGTTTGAGGCTCAAATAAACTTGCTTCTCATTTTTTTTAACATAACATGTGTAACGTTACATATGAAACAAGTTGTTACATGCGTAACTCAAATAAACTTGTTTTCTGATTTTTGTCTATATAACACATGTAACATTACATATGTTACAAACTGTTACATTTAAGCCTCAAATAAACCTGCTTCTCTATTTTGCTATATAACATTTGTAACGTTACATATGTTAAGAGTTGTTACATATGTTACAAGTTGTTACATGTGTGACTCAAATTAACTTGCTTATTGATTTTTCTATATATTACATGTGTAAACTTACATATGTTACAAGCTTTTACATGCATAGCTCAAATAAACTTCTTTCATTGTTTTTATCTACATAACATATGTATCGTTACATATGTTACAAGCTGTTGTTTTGCATAGTTCAAATAACCTTATTTTTTTATCTGTCTATATAACATGTATAACGTAACATATGTTACAAGTTGTTACATGTGTGAGTCAAAAAAACTTGCTTCTAGAATTTTGTCTATATTACATGTGTAAAGTTATATATGTTACAAGTTGTTACATGCCTACATCAAATAAACTTATTTCGTGATTTTTATCTATATAACATGTGTAATATTTTACATATATGAACTGATGGATTTATTTTTCTTCGTAGGTGAATGAACTTTTGCATGAAAGATGAAAATGATTACCAAGAATGGAAGCGCAAATAGCTTTTATATGTTATTTGTCAGGTTGTTATATTTTTTAATATTTTAGTTCGTATGAAACATTTTGTTACATTTAGTGTTGATTGTAATGTTTCTTATAAATCAATGAAATATATTTTGTCAATTTCTTGTTTACACCAGACCCAGAAAAGTTACGTATGTAACATTTCATATCTGATAATTGAAAAACCGAAAAAGAAAATTAAAAAATAGTAGATAAAAAGTAAAAGTAAAAAAAAATCTCTACAGATTTTTATTAAAGTATAAAAATGAAAAAACAAATGTATTGAAATTATTAATAAAGTAGGTAAGGGAAACTATTAATTAAATAGAAACTACTAGAGGAGAGATGAAATAGATGAGAGAGGAGAGAGGAGAAATAAAGTTGATTGAAAGAGATGTGAAAGTTTGTCAGATTGAAAGAAAAAAGCTTGCAGGTGAGTAAAAGTCTCTTTTGTCCTTTTCTTTATCATAGATAAGGTTGATGTGGATGAACAAGAGCCTCTCATTTGGGTTTCATGGTTTCCTTCACTCAACAAGGTTTCTATTTTAACCCTCCCCTATATATATATATATATATATATATATATATATATATATATATATATATATACACTACAAGAAAAATGGTCTTTCGTGGAAAAAGAAAAAGACTTTACGTGGGGACTTTTCGCCACCATAGGTTTTGATGACGAAGTGTCGCCACCATAGACCTGGCCACCATAGTCGGAGCCGCTGTTGGACCGAAGGTCATGTTATTCGAGTAACACAATCAGATTAAAACTTCTACAAAATAGGAAAACAAACAAAATCGGGGGACATACCGTGTTCTTTTTTGGGTTTGGGATGCTCGGTGGTGGTCAGGGATGTTCGTGATGCTACGTGGAGGTCGGTGGTGGTCGATTTTGGAGCCAAAATCGGAGCCGCTGCTGGTAGCGAAACGTGGTCGGAGACGGCAACGAAGTGACGTGCTCGGAACGGCGACGAGGGTGACGTGCTGGACGGCGACGAGGGTCCGGTGGCGCATTCTCTGTGTCGTAGCGCGGTAGCGCGTTTTTTCTGTCTTTATAGGAATGAAGGAGAACGGGTTGTGTAAAAGCTAGGGCATAAACCCTATGGTGGCAATTAGTCCTCACCATAGTTATTTTTTGTTTTTTTTTAATTTATATCTTTCGTGGCGATAAATCATCACTGAAGCCTTACTTTCGGTGGCAAAATATCGCCACCGTAGGTTAAGTTAATTTTTTTTTATCGTGTGAACTAATAAAATAAAACGTAAATTAATTTATTTAATCCTTCGGTGGCGAAATTTCTTCACTATATATTTTCACTACGGGGGATGTTTCCCGCCTAACCCTTCAGTGGCGACTTATCCTCGCTGGAGTCAAAAAATTTATTTTTTTTACTAAAACCCTTTCGTGGCGAAAAGTCCCCACTGAAACGTATCCTTTAGTGGGGACTTAGTCCCCACCTTAGCTTTTGCCACCAAAATTTTTTTTTCATGTAGTGATATAAATTACATTGACTTGTTTTTCTTAATGAGATTTTGGATTTCAGCGTTTAATAACAAGTAATCTGGAAATTTAGACATGTTTTCATTCTGGAAATCTAATATACTATTGTTTATATTATGATATTTAGTATTTACATCATGTTTTGGAGGTTACATGTTCTATTTAGAGGTAGATTTTATATTAACAAATTAGAAATGACAAGTATAGTAGACTAGCTCATATTTTCATTCCCACATTTGATAAAGTTGATTTCGAATTTTATTTTAATTTAAATTTTATATTCTAAACTTATATTGAAAGCCTAAATGTCCTTAACCTTGAAACCAAACCGAAACCAAACCGGAAGTAACGGTTCGGTTTGGTTCGGTTTTACTTTTTAACGGTTCGGTTTAGGTTTACGATTATTAAAAACCGTAACTAACGATTTGGTTTACGATTTGACCCAAAAACCGTAAAAATCCGGACCGCGAACACCCCTAATGGAAGGTGTCATGAACGTCAGAATGTTGTGGTGATAACGCCAAACAATATGAAACTTCTCCAACTCTTTCGAGAATTTCAAGCGGAACGATAAAACGCGGTCTTAGCTTCCCCTTTATACTAAGACGACACACACCACGACATGGTGAGGCTTTAAGAAACACGTTATCTCCAACGTTAAATTCCAAGACGCGACGGTGCTGATCAGCGTAACTCTTTTGTCTAATCTAAGCCTTTTTAAACTTTTCTAAAGCAATGATGATGACTTTATCATTGATGATTATAACGAATTCTATGAAAGTTTGGTAATTCTCATTAATCACAAATAATTACAAAGGCCCTATTTATACAAAACGTATTTACGAAACACCCCTCTAAATACATAATAAATACATAACCGAATATATACAACTAATACGCCCCCGCAGTTGGAACGTGGCACGGCAGAACGTTCAAACTGGACTTGAAACTCTGAAATAAGAGACGAGGAAGGCCTTTAGTAAAAATATCCGCATATTGGTATTCGGACGGGACATGAAGTACCCGAATGCGCCCTAGCCGAACCTGTTCCCTGGCGAAATGGATATCGATCTCCACATGCTTAGTGCGCTGGTGATTCACAGGATTACCAGATAGGTAGACTGCCGAAACATTGTCATAGTACACTACGGTTGCCTGCTGAAGAGGCACATGAAGCTCGAGCAATAAATTACGTAACCACGAGATTTCGGCAATTGCATTAGCGACTCCCCGATACTCGGCCTCGGCACTAGACCGAGATACTGTGTTTTGTCGCTTCGAAGACCACGACAGTAAGTTGTCACCCATAAACACACAATAGCCGGATGTTGAGCGTCTAGAATCTGGGCACCCGCCCCAATCGGCATCAGAATATGCTGTCAAAGATGTAGTCGATGTGGGGCGGATGTGTAGGCCATGTGTGAGAGTACCCTGAATGTACCGGAGTATCCGTTTCATGAACTGAAAGTGTGGCTCACGTGGAGCATGCATAAACAGACATACATGTTGGACTGCATATGAGATGTCGGGTCTAGTGAATGTCAAGTATTGAAGAGCTCCGGCGAGGCTTCTATAGAGGGTAGGATCAGCGAACATAGGACCATCTGTAGCATTAAGTTTAGCGTTCGTGTCAACCGGTGTGGAGCACGGCTTGCAATCAATCATCGACGCCCTCTGTAATATATCATGTGCATACTGACCCTGGTTCAGAAAGAAGCCCGATTTGTCACGTGTGACAGAGATGCCCAAGAAGTGATGTAATTCCCCCAGGTCTGACATAGCAAACTCTCTAGAAAGAGAGGCATAATAGACTCCAGAAATCGCGGGTCAGAAGCGGTCAACAGTATATCATCTACATATAGTAATAGGTAGGCAAGATGAACCCCATCGCTATACACAAAGAGGGACGTATCACAAATGCTGCTTTTAAACCCCTTGGATTGCAGAAAATTAGCAAATCTCGTGTACCATGCCCGCGGGGCTTGCTTTAATCCATAAAGTGACCTCTTAAGTTTACATACATAATCAGGATGTGCTGAGTCGGTAAAGCCCGGTGGTTGCGACATAAATACCGTTTCGTTTAGATCCCCGTGAAGAAACGCATTTTTTACATCTAATTGTCTCACCGACCACGATCTTGACAAAGCCAGTGACAGGACGGTCCGTATAGTGGCCGGCTTAACCACGGGGCTAAAAGTTTCAGTGCAATCGATCCCCACAGTCTGAGACTTGCCATTTGCAACCAACCGAGCTTTATATCGCTCAAGAGACCCATCTGCGTTGAGCTTATGCCGAAACAACCACATACATTTTATCACCGGGTGGTTGTTTGGTCGAGGGACCAACTCCCAAGTATTATTTTCCTGCAAAGCTCGAAATTCTTTAGTCATAGCCACCTTCCAATTTGGATCCGATAATGCCCGAATATAAGA
>JBCNJP010004911.1:0-24668 GCA_039602395.1 Deinandra increscens subsp. villosa | reverse complement strand
GTGATTTCATTTATGACACGACGGTTTGCAAAGTTCGCATCTCGGGTGGGTTGTTGACCAATAGCGTCACGAAATTGAGGTAATAGAGTACGCGGTTCAATTCGAATACCTAACAAATTAATGGTATTAGAGGGCCGTAAGTTGCTAATAATGTTAACTTTAGATATGTAAAGCATTGCCAAATTAATAGAAACCTCGTGATCTTTGAGGCATGATTTCGTCATTTACACGGGGAAGAATTGTTGCCGGTGTACTCGAGGTAGAAGCAACATTAGGATCTTGTGGTTGTATATTTTCTTTGTGTGAATAATAGTATTTGGCGTTATATTTTCTTTTCATAGCTGACGCAGTAGATGCACTCGAGGTAGAATCAACAATAGGATCTTGTGGTTGTATATTCTCTTTGCGTGAAGCATAATATCGTGCGTTACGTTCTTTTCGTTTTTCAGCTGACGTTTTTGCCCTTTTGGTAGAATCGTTAGTACGATCATTGACTTCTCCATTAGTCATTGTAAAATGAAAACTGTCTTGTAAAGTAAATAAAAGAGAGTTATTACAAAGAAAAAAAAAATAGACAATCAACATTCTTAAAACATTGAGAATAGAAAATACAAATTTATAATGAAAGTGAAACTAAAGAGTTGGTGAAACAACGGTTTCGAGAAACATTGCACCATTTTTAAGACGGAAGCAATTAACATGATAAAAACACTGGAAGGGCTTGGTATCCATTTCGATTTCAAAAAGCTTCCCCTGCTTAGTCATCAACAACCAATTACCATTGGTCATAAAATGGCTCATGGTGCACCATAAATCTAGTGACATGGAGACTTGAGGACATGCCAAAACCTTAATCCAATGCTCCTCTTCTAGCTTCCACAACTCAACTGACATGACACGATAGCCGTTGCTGACAAACATGTAAAGTTCATTGCTTACATTGACTAATTCTCCACAAAAAACTCCTGTTGAACGAACTGGTGGAAAGCTTATCTCCTTAAACTGCTCCAGGTTAACATCAAAACAAATCAGCACGTTTGTTCCTCCAACCAAACTCTCAGAAACTCTGAAATATAGAATATCACCGCATAAAGTACCAGATGACCAGTGGAAACTGAGGCTAAGGTACTCTGGTTTTGTTACGAAAGGTATACTTCTCCAAGAATCCAGGCTCCTCGAATAGACAGAGACACAATATACCCCACCCCTACGCTTTATATGAAGAACCTTGTAATCTTCATTGACGTTAATGTACAACCCCACTCCATCGAGCATATGTTCATAAAAGCCATGGTAATCAGGTGTTGACAAACGCTTGTAAGCACCCGTGGTTGGATTCCAAAGAACTAACTCATACGTACGCTTCAAGCCGACAAGTAACAATCCATCCAAATTTGAATGAATCGAGATATCATCGAAGGGGAAAGGAACAATGGTGCCTGGCCCATAGTCACAAGATTGAATGTCGATTGGGTGAACAGAGCATGTTAGGTCACCAACAAACAGAATTCTCTGATTAGATGAGATTAATGAGCGGGAACAATGTATCTTGGCAAAGTCTTTTGTTGATAGTAAGGAGTACCATGTTTTACAAACAGATTTACAACGACCTACAACCTTCGCTGGCACCCTCGTTAATATCTCAAACACGATTATTTCAACTGAAATGTCAGCCATAGTGATACCTTTTGTTTACCACAAATAATGACTAATTAGTCACATAATATTTTGCCTAATAATTAGATTTATAAAATACTTGTAACAAACATTATATACATGTAATATTTAGTAATATCATTAAATAAAAAAAATGTTGCATAAGCTTCAAACATTTCTATTCGAAACAAACATATAAAATCATGATATATTAACTAAAAACAACGCATAATCCTAATTTGGTGTGCCTCTGGAATGTCCGGTTCATACTCGATCCTGGTATAATTTGTTGACTCCAAAATATTAACTGAAAATATATACATTTATAGATTAAAAAGTAAGGACATCGCGAGAAGATGGGAATTTATTTAAACTGTAAAAAGGTATTTAAATTCAAACTTACGTTCAGGCAAACGACGCAACTTGACCCGAGAAATATACACAATACTTTTGTTTAACATTGCTTTAAGTGCTTCTACCAGGGAAAATTCTCGCGAGTCGTATAAAGATACTTGTATTAAGTTGTCGCTGTCAATTTAGTCATATTAATAATTGAAATAAATATAATTATAATTATAAAAATACAACTTAAATTTTGTTATATGAAAAATGACTTACGTGACATCTTGAAGAAACACAACAAAATGTAGAAATCTTCGTTCATGGTAGACTATCTTTCCAATAACATCTAAAACCAATTAAATAGTTATTATTGATATTACGTGGTGACAATTGTTAGTTTAAGAGTTTTTATAAAATGCAACGTATACGTACCGGTAATTAGTTTTATAGAAAATCTGTCGTGGGCAAGGGTTTTTATCGAAGGTAATAATGGATATAAACGAAAGCATCTTGGAACGTCATTTGTAAATCGAATAAGTTTGGTGTGTTCACTTATCAAAATCTTGAAGTCACTCCAAAAGAAGACGTAATTTTCATGTTTTGGCCATTCTTCATAAGGGAAACTTTGTGTTTGGAAACGGTGTAGTACGAACATGTTGTCTAGCAGAATCATGTTTTTGTAAAATTGAATCAAAGACTCGGTGACGAAAGCAACCACTCTATGCCTCTATAAAAATCGAAGGAGTTAGAAATTGAATTTTGTTTTTTAAGATGGAAAAAAGGAGCTTACGTTTTGGTCAAGAAAAATAACCAAGAACTTGTTTTCGTGATCGATAGGCAAAACGAACTCGACCCAAACAAAACAAACAGTATACCAAACTCCATATTGTGTGAGCGATGAAAAGGAGTCAACCGTGGAATGCATGTCCATAAGTAATGGTAACTGGTGAAAAGAACATATGTCAAAGAAGAAAGAAAATAGGTTTTAAAATTAACCTAAAATACTATATATCCTAATATAATATGAAAATAAAAATTATCCAAAACCGTCAAGATATCATCTTGAATATTCCCAGGACACGCCAAATGGATGGACCACGAAGAGAACACTTATTTATGTATATGAGAACCTAAGATTACAATACTAATATCCTAAGATTACAATACTAATACGCTAAAAGGATAAATATCATCATCAAGAGTTTAATATATAATCAAAATTGTTATAAAAATATACATTTGGTAGAAAATCCGATTCTAATGCTGCAAGAAAAAACCTTACATATAACTGATTTTTATGGACTACACATTATATCCAACAAAACTCAAAATTTTCATCCTATGTTCTCCTGTTCTAAAGAACCAGTTTTCTATCATAAACAATCTCGATCAGTTGTTGACCAAAAGCCTAGCAGAGCCGAACATGCATAAGAAAACTTGGGATGGATAGATGAAAACGATACCATCACCTAAATTGTGATGCATTCTCTTTGTACATGCTCTTACATTTAAGAGTTCCTAAAGTTTTCATATGTTCTCCTGTTCTAAAGAACCAGTTTTCTATCATAAACAATCTCTTTGTACATGCTCTTACATTCACACTTTTTAAAGAGGAAAATGGCAGCAAGCATTCGATAACAAAAGTCACTAATCAAATTTCAAGTATAAAGTTTCACTAATCACTAATCATTTATAAATTATAAATATCATCATAGACTAACAATTGAATTACCTGATAGCAAAGGAAATTGCAAAAACTGCAGACAACCTGTGAATACAACAAATAAAGTTTACATAAGGTTAATCTATAAACACTACAACCACTTAACTGTTTTGACAGTATGGGAAAAACTCTTAAAATTGGCCTAATGGGTCAATTGTACTGATAGCTATTTGCTTAAAATTGGATTAGACACGATTACAACCTCCAAATTAACCAAGTCACAGTAATTATTTTGCACTGATGTATTTATTAAACATCCTTATTCACACATTTTGTAGCAGCAGATATCAAATAATTCTAGTAAAGAATTATGTATTTCAACAACACCATTCTTTCAAGGTAGTTTATAAAAGTTTCAACAGTGATAAAGGCCTAAAACAGAAGCATATACAGAAGTTTTAGTGTTCACTGCTATTACTTAGCATACATACACCTTTAACATGTTTAATTCGTTCCATTGAATAAGGTAGCTGTTAATCCAACTAAAAGATGCTAGAGTACTTAAAGTAGGCTACTTGGGAGATCAAACATAGGGCATTACTCCAAAGAGCATTGATTTAGTTATTAAATCACCAAAAAAAATATTCCCTTTTTCAATTGGACTCATGATACATCTGTTTAAACCTTAACAGTTGATTTAGTTATTAAATCACCAAAAAAATAAACCAAAACTTTATAAACAGCTCATTTTGGTAGCTGTTAATCCAACTAAAAGATGCTAGAGTACTTAAAGTAGGCTACTTGGGAGATCAAACATAAGGCATAACTCCAAAGAGCATTGATTTAGTTATTAAATCACCAAAAAAAATATTCCCTTTTTCAATTGGACTCATGATACATCTGTTTAAACCTTAACAGTTGATTTAGTTATTAAATCACCAAAAAAATAAACCAAAACTTTATAAACAACTCATTTTGGTAATTGATTTTATGGATTAATTTAAGACTTTATTATACCCATTTCACCAATTGATCACTTGAGGCCTGCACATAACCATTGCTTATACAAATGGGTCCAAGTTAAAACTGCTTATAACTGCACATAACCTTAAAGAAGTGGTGTTTCATTTTTCTCAGGTAGTAAACAGACTTTTAACCCTTTATGCTTCTAAATTGACTATTTAACTTTAAGGCTCCAAGTTAGTTTTTTTAGTTATAATTTGGTTTTTTGGTAAGGCCTTATATGTCAACTTTCTTTTCATTTAATACTTGGTGGTACTACAGTGGGATATGAATTGAGGTTTTTTAATAGTGGTAGCACAGATATGAGGTGGCCATCATATGGCTCAGCAGCCATGTAGTCAATTGACAGTTTTCAAAAAATACAAATGTAAATGAATTGGTATTTATGTTACGAACTACACAAATGTGTATAAAACAATTAAAGAAAAGTTACCTGAGATCAAATAACAGCTGTAAGTGAACCTGGGACCTGAGAAACGAAAATAAAAACTGAAGGATAAGTAGCATAAAATCAAAATAACAAAGACATTGTAGCAAACAGTTGGTGAGCAATAGGTTGATTTTAACTCTCACTAAAACGATTTGACTTATGTATATCAGATGGATGGATTAAGGTATAAATGGAATTTATCTAAGTAAATACCATTCTCACTAAGGATTAAGGTATAAATTGAATTTATCTAAGTAATGAGATCAGATTTATATACTAACCAAGCTTTATATTGAAAGTTTTGACCCATTTTGAACCCAACATTCAATTAGATGCATTCAATCAGTTTTTAAAAAATTGAAACCAAACAGACCTGTTAAGACCAAATGAGTGAATGACCTGTTAATCCAACTAAAAGATGCTAGAGTACTTAAAGTAGGCTACTTGGGAGATCAAACATAGGGCATTACTCCAAAGAGCATTGATTTAGTTATTAAATCACCAAAAAAAATATTCCCTTTTTCAATTGGACTCATGATACATCTGTTTAAACCTTAACAGTTGATTTAGTTATTAAATCACCAAAAAAATAAACCAAAACTTTATAAACAGCTCATTTTGGTAATTGATTTTATGGATTAATTTAAAACTTTATTATACCCATTTCACCAATTGATCACTTGAGGCCTGCACATAACCATTGCTTATACAAATGGGTCCAAGTTAAAACTGCTTATAACTGCACATAACCTTAAAGAAGTGGTGTTTCATTTTTCTCAGGTAGTAAACAGACTTTTAAGCTTTATGCTTCTAAATCGACTATTTAACTTTAAGGCTCCAAGTTAGTTTTTTTAGTTATAATTTGGTTTTTTGGTAAGGCCTTATATGTCAACTTTCTTTTCATTTAATACTTGGTGGTACTACAGTGGGATATGAATTGAGGTTTTTTAATAGTGGTAGCACAGATATGAGGTGGCCATCATATGGCTCAGCAGCCACATCTAAGCATTGCAGCTCTGATTAGTGAGTGCTGATAAACTCATGAAAGTGACATTATTTGGGTGGACAGTACAATTAAACTGCAACATAAGTAGGCCATTTAGGCAACGATTAAACTGCAACATAAGTAGAGGCCATTTTGGCAATATAACAGCAACATAACATAAGTAGAGGCCATTTAGGCAATGATTAAACTGCAACTTAATAACCATGAAATAGCATTAAATCCTTAACAAATGAACATGGACTTGTAGCATAAAGCATATGTTTAAAGCTTCTTCTTCATATCAATATCAATGACAATCCATAGGTTAATAAAACAATACATGAAACAATATTCAAAAGATCTTTGTAAATCCCAGATGTATTTTTGATTAACAGAAAAATGAAGAAAACTGAAGGTTAGTTAATAAAACATAGTAGCAGCAGCAACAAAAGGTTAGCTTCAATGGATTAATTTTATCAAATAGTAGCAGCAGCAACAAAATGTTAGCTTAACTGGAGTCATATGAACATTGCAGAAATAACAGTTGGTTGAAGAATCATATGAACATTGCAGAAATAACAGTTGCAGAAATAACATAGCAGATGGAATAACTGGAATCATATGAACATTTGCACATTAATTGTTTACCTCAAACAGCAGATTGCCTATGAATTGGGAACAAAGGAGGAGCAGATTGCAAATTAATGGTTTACAGCAGATTGCCTATGAATTAGAACAGCAGATTTAAAACAAAAACGTAAACAAAATTAGAGTATTCGAAAAAAAATTTGAATTAGAACAAAGGAGGAGCAGAAAGAACCTTGAATCGTTTAGAATTGTGAATCGGTGGATGGAAATGAAGAGGTTGTATTCGATTTATAGAGCAGCATGTTGAGAACCCGCGCCTTCAATCCGTTTGAAATTTCCTCGAGCTTGGCCATCCAATAATCAATCATCTGATGAGGAGTCCAGGAGTTCGCCAATTGAAGGGAGAGATGGTGTAGTAGCGTGGATAACTAAGGCGGCTCTGGAAGCTCTCGAGGACAGTCACGCGTGTTGAAGGCAGCAAAGCGTGTTGAAGGCAGCAAACTTGGTTAATACCTATATTAACCTCCTTTTTGTGAACTGCTAATGATTTAGGGTTATTTTGATGCTTAACATACTTGTACACTTTGCATCAATATTTGTACGCGTCTTAAAATTAAGGAATTTAATGACAAGATTGCCCCCATGAATCAATATGTATTATATAGTAGTATAGATATATAGACCGTGTCTAGGAAGTCTAACGGAAAGCCTTAGGAAATTTTCACACACGAATACGAAACGCGAACGCTAATGCGCGAACTATGCCGGGGGAAAGCGACAACGAAACGATGCTACACGCTACGTCCCGATTTCTACTGCGATGACTACGCCGACGGTGACTTTTGCGGGAAAGCCGACTTTCGACGATAGCTACTTACGACTTACGACGTTCTCCGACGACGCCTCGATTTCGCACGAAAATTTTTTTGGACTAATAGAGGGATAACGGGAATTGTTAATATACATATTATGGGATATGTATAAAGAATAACTGTGACTGAACACTGGCTACTTTAACTGTTCAGCAAAATGGCTGGAAGAGCGGGAAGAAACAACATTAACTTGACACCTGCGCAACTGCAAGCGATGATTAACGAGCATGTGCAAGCTGTCGTGGCAGCCGTCCAAGCTACAATTGCCGCGCATGGTAATTATTATGCCGGTTAAGGCACAAAGCGATTATATTTTGAACTGTTTAAAACCCGAACTATTTATTGCATCAGGAAACCAGCATCACTGTACGTTTAAGTCTTTCATGGACTGTAAGCCGATGACGTTCTCCGGCGAAGAAGGAGCGGTGGGACTCCTCAGGTGGATTGAGAAGTCTGAGAAGGTCTTCTCTATGTGCAACTGCCCTGCTGGAGACAAAGTGAAGTATGCGACTGGTACATTTGAGGGAGCTGCTCTCTCCTGGTGGAATGCCGAAATCCAGATGATTGGGATTGATGCGGCTAATAACATGCAATGGGGAGCATTTAAGGAACTGATTATGGAGGAGTACTGTCCCCGTGACCAAGTGAAGAAGCTAGAGGTTGAATTCTTGAATTTGAAAATGACTGGGTCTGAAATCGAACAGTATACTGCGCGTTACCACGAGTACGCGGTACTATGCCCCACAATGGTGGATGCTGAGTTCAAACGCATCGAGCGTTATCTGGAGGGCCTCGCGCCTCAAATCAAAGAACTAGTGACTGCCAGCAACCCCGCAACTGTACAGCAAGCCATCCGTTTGGCCCACAAACTTACTGATCAGGAGGTGGAAAAGGGTACACTTCCTGCAAAGGCCACAGAGAAGACTGCCCTTAGTGGCAAGAGAAAAGCTGATGATGAAGCTCCTGAAAACTCACTGAACAATCAGAGTGTTGGAAACAGCACTGGGAGGTCTTATAACTCCCAAGGTCAAAGTAAGAGGTCTGGGAACAACAGTGGTAACTACCGCCAGGGCGGTAATGGGCAAAGCAACTACAGGGGTAACCTGCCTCGGTGCAACAAGTGTGGGAAACATCATGCTGGTGTTTGTAGAAAGAACTTGAGCTGTGAAAGGTGTGGGAAGAAGAGCCACGAAGCAAAAGACTGTTGGGCAACTCTACCTGAGCAACAAAACCGCCAAAGGCAAAACAACAACAACAACAATCATGGCAACAACTATGGGAACAACCGCAACGGGCAAGGAAACAATCAGAACAACAATGGTGGAGCCCGTGGCTGTTTTGAGTGTGGTGCTCAAGGCCACATTAAGAGGGACTGCCCTCAGCTGAGAAGATAGGGTAACGGTAACCAAGGAAACAATGGTGGGAATGGTAATGGTGGAGGTAATGGCAACGGGAATGGCAACGGGAATGGTGGAAATGGCAGGGGAAGAGCTTTTGTCATGGGTCAAGGTGAAGCTCGCAATGATGCCAACGTGATTAACGGTAAATTCATCCTTAACGGTTTCTTTGCTACTGTATTGTTTGATTCTGGTGCTGAGAAAAGTTTTATTTCCACTAAATTTGCTAAGTTGATTAATGCTAAACCAATTGCCTTAGATGCTAAATATGTGGTAGAACTAGCAAATGGTAAACTTCACGATACGACTCAAATAGTTAAGGACTGTAAGCTAGAACTAGCTGGCCATACATTAGGAATCGACCTTATGCCTTTCCCGATTGGTAGTTTTGATGTTATAGTAGGAATGGACTGGTTATCTGAGAATCGAGCTGAAATCTTATGTAAAGAAAAAGTGGTTCGTATCCCACTCGAAGGAGGTGAAGTGTTAACGGTTCAAGGTGAAAAAGGTGGAGCAGTCACCGGTATTATCTCTTTCCTCAAAGCTCAAAAGTGCCTTCGTAAAGGTCACTTCGCGATTCTTGCAAACGTCACCGATTCGACACTTCCCGAGCGCAGAATCGACGACTACCCGATAGTCCGCGACTTCCAAGATGTATTTCCTGAAGATCTGCCTGGTTTGCCTCCATTTCGACAAGTAGAGTTTGGAATCGACTTAGTTCCTGGAGCGTCTCCGATTGCACGCGCACCTTACCGTTTGGCGGTAAGCGAACTCAACGAACTCTCCGCGCAACTTCAAGAGTTACTTGACAAAGGGTTTATTCGTCCAAGTTCGTCTCCATGGGGAGCACCAGTATTATTTGTTAAGAAGAAGGATGGAACGTTCCGAATGTGTATTGACTACCGAGAGCTTAACAAAGTTACGATCAAGAATCGATATCCGCTTCCTCGAATCGACGATCTCTTCGACCGGCTACAAGGTTCGAGCTACTTCTCAAAGATTGATCTACGGTCTGGATATCACCAACTCCGTGTTCGTGATGAAGATGTCCCCAAGACTGCTTTCAGAACTCGCTATGGTCACTACGAGTTTCTAGTTATGCCGTTTGGGCTAAATAATGCGCCTGCTGTATTCATGGATCTGATGAATCGAGTGTGCAAGCCGTACCTCGATAAGTTTGTGATAGTCTTCATCGATGATATTTTGATCTACTCCAAGACAAAGGAAGAACACGAGGAGCATGTACGACTTATTTTGGAATTACTCCGCAAGGAACAGCTTTATGCTAAGTTTTCATAATGCGATTTTTGGATTCGCGAAGTCCAGTTTCTTGGACACATTGTCGATCAGAATGGAATTCATGTCGACCCAGCTAAAGTGGAAGCTATCAAGAATTGGCCAACCCCAAGGGCGCCGACCGAAATCCGACAATTTTTGGGACTTGCCGGATACTATCGAAGATTCATCAAGGGTTTCTCACAATTGGCTCAACCCTTAACAGCATTAACGCACAAAGGAGTACAATATAGATGGGGTGAAAAAGAAGAACGTGCGTTTCAAACGCTTAAAGACATGCTATGCTCAGCTCCAATTCTCGCGTTACCCGATGGGATTGACGACTTTGTAGTCTACTGTGATGCATCCATCCAAGGACTCGGTTGCGTGTTGATGCAACGGGATAAAGTAATTGCCTATGGGTCCAGGCAACTGAAGGACACTGAGAAGAATTATACAACGCATGATTTGGAATTGGGAGCCGTTATTCATGCACTCAAGATTTGGAGATATTACCTCTACGGAACAAAGTGCACAATATTTACCGATCACAAAAGCTTACAGCACATCTTTAATCAGAAGGATCTCAACATGCGACAACGACGGTGGGTCGAGTTACTGAATGATTATGACCTAGCAATCAAATATCACCCGGGAAAAGCCAATGTTGTGGCTGATGCATTAAGTCGGAAGGAGTATGAAAAGCCTCGACGAGTACGAGCGTTGCAACTTACCATTCACACGGGATTGCCGGATCGGATCCGCGATGCCCAACGAGAAGCTTTGAACGAAGAAAACTTCGCAGCTGAAGCACTGCGTGGTGTAGATGGTAACTCCGAAGTTAGGTCCGACGGACTCAGGTATTATAATGATAGAATTTGGGTTCCCTTACTTGGAAATCTTCGTGAGCTCGTGATGGACGAGGCTCACAAGTCAAGGTATTCGGTGCACCCAGGATCAGATAAAATGTACCAAGATTTAAAGGGTTTGTATTGGTGGCCGAATATGAAAGCCGACATCGCGCGATATGTGGCTAAGTGTTTAACATGCTCAAGAGTGAAGATTGAATACCAAAAGCCTTCTGGGCTATTACAGCAACCAAAGATCCCAGAATGGAAATGGGAGGATATCTCAATGGATTTTGTAACGGGATTACCTCATCGATCGAATCGACCAGATGCGATTTGGGTTATCATTGATCGATTAACCAAATCTGCACATTTTATCCCAATGAAAGAAAGTGACAACATGGATAAGCTAACAAAGCTATACATTGACCGAATTATGGCACGTCATGGAGTGCCTAAGACAATCATCTCCGATCGCGATCCTCGATTTACTTCTCGACTATGGCAATCTATGCAAGAGGCACTGGGAACCAGACTGGATATGAGTACAGCTTATCACCCGCAGACCGATGGTCAGACGGAACGAACAATTCAGACTTTAGAAGACATGCTCCGAGCTTGCGTTCTCGACTTCGGTAAGGATTGGGAGGCTCACCTTCCGTTGGTGGAGTTCTCCTACAACAACAGTTATCATTCGAGCATTGGTGCAGCACCTTTTGAAGCCCTTTATGGCAGAAAATGTAGATCGCCCGTGTGTTGGGCCGAAACGGGTGAGAAAGGACTCACTGGACCAGAACTCATTCATGATACAACCGAACGGATCATTCAAATCAGAAAACGAATAGCCGCAGCACGTGACAGACAAAAGAGCTATGCCGACAAACGCCGTAAGCCTTTAAAGTTCGAAGTGGGCGACAAGGTACTGTTGAAGGTATCCCCCTGGAAAGGTGTGATACGCTTCGGAAAGCGTGGAAAGTTGAATCCTCGCTATATTGGTCCTTTTGAAATTATTGGGGAAGTAGGCCCGGTGGCCTACCGATTACAACTCCCTGCTGAACTCGATGGAGTTCACAACGTGTTTCACGTCTCCAACCTAAAGAAATGTCTGGCTGAAGACACTGAAATAATTCCTTTAGAGGAATTGGAAATTGATGAACATTTGAGATTTATCGAGCAACCAGTAGAAATCATGGGACGCGAGGAAAAAGCCCTCAAACGTAGCAAGATTCCGATCGTCAAGGTTCGATGGAACTCAAAGCGTGGACCTGAATATACTTGGGAACGAGAGGATCAAATGAAGAAAAAGTATCCTCACTTGTTCGAGCAAACGTCCACGGAAACTCAAGGTATGATTTAATTTTGGGGACCAAAATTCCTGTAACAGGAGGAGGATGTGACGACCCTAAAACTTTTGCTTTCTTTCCCCAGCAAATACAGCAACAACGACAGCCGAGGCTGCGAACGCTACGACGCAAGAATAATTTTCGGGACGAAAATTCCAATTACAAGGGGATGATGTGACATCCGAGAATTTCAAGGTTTACTTCCGTTAGACAATCTCCGTTAGTTACGTTATAAGTATCAACTTAGTAACTAATGCTTAACTAGGCCGAATACGTCCACGTCCTTTGGTTGATCACCGAACCCGTCCATATGTGTTTAATTATTGAATTGTCTCTATGAGGAAGTATGTGCAACATGTTTGTTGATTAATTGTGTAATTGTGTGAAATTCATGAACCGTGCTTATCTTGCTTAGAATGTAAATTAGTCACTTTTGGGTTCCAGCGAAACTACCGGGCGAAACTATAGTGTCGCCCGGCTAGCCTAACCTTTGACTCACAGGGTCAGTTTCGCTTGGCCAGCGAAACTAGCCAGCGAAACTAGCCCCTGATATAAAATATCTTAATAAACCCTAGCTCTCCCATTTGCCTCATTTCATACAAAACACACACACACTCCATCTTTCTCCTGGAAATCTGGTCAGCCGAGATTCACACCGAGCCATCGAGATCTCAGCCCCGAACCATCATCCATTAAGCTTGGAGATCGAACCGTGAGTCCCAAAACCACCATTTTTATGTTTTCTATGTGTTTTACTTAAAAAGCATGACCAAACCTCCATGGAATCACTTGATCTTCTGATATGTTGCTTAGGATTGCTAGATCTGTTATAAAGTTTATAACTTTACGTGTAAAATCCATCCATGATGAAGATTTATGCTAGATTAGGTCATTTTAGGTTAAAATGTGTTTTTGGTGATTTGATGATGAAAATGCATGTTTAAGGTGTTAAAGCTTACAGATTTATGTTGGTAACTGGTTATGTATGCTAGATAATGAATTGCATGTAATATGGAAGCTGTTAGATTGATTTTTAGGCTGATTTATGTGTTTTTCGCGACCAGCGAAACTGTGCTGTTCTCTGGGCGAAACTATGTAGCGAAACTATGTATATCTTCATCCAGCGACACTATGTAGCGAAACTGTAGTGTCGCCGGGTAAACCAACCAGACCTGTCCGAACGAAACTACCGAGCGAAATTCCCTGAACGAAAGTTCAAACCAGTTTCGGGCGAAACTAGGCTAGCGAAACTGTGCCAACAGTTTCGAGCGAAACTAGCCTAGCGAAACTGTGTCATCGGGTATTGCCTAGCGAAAGTGCTGCCCGTGCACACAGCGAAACTGACTAGCGAAACTGAGACCAGAATCCAAACTTGTGCAATTTGCTTGAATGTTATGCCATGACCTACATGATTACGCTATGCTGAAACATGCTATGATTTCTGTATTTTGTAAACCATTGTTCATGATCAACCATCGGTGTCGTGTGTCGTTATGTCGAGTCATAGTTCCAACGTGCTATGTTATGGGCCATAGTGACGTTAAGTAAAGATTAGACACCAAACTAATACTTAAGACCTAAACGTGTTCATAGGTCTTCGTTAAGCAAACTTGGATTTTATAACAAGTGTAGCAGTGCAACCCAAGGTGAGTGTCACTAACCCGATTACCGTGAACCCGTTTGGGTCACACCGAATAACTAAATAAAAACAATGCTGACAACTACGAGAGTGCTGGGCACCTCCCCGATAAACTTGAAAACTTGGAGTGCTCGGCACCCACTTGATGAACTTGAAGTGCTTTATGGGAAGCACTTGTGAATTACTTAAATAACTATTTCTGAAACGAAACTGAAAACACTTTTGAGATTCATGAGAATCCAGTAAACCTTTTTAATATGGCTAGTGTAGGTTAAGGTCTAAACCACATGATATCACATGATTTCTAAGGATGCCTTGAAACTTAAAAGTCCTCAACTAAATTGTACCATTAATTGTAAAGCGAGGGGATGTTGGGTAGATCTACTGGAGTTTGACAAACTCCGCCCCGTGGCACGGGGAGTGCACGGAGGTACAATATCAGCCTATCTGACCGTGATCCGGAGAGGACACGGGGGAGGCAAAACCGCGATGACGTAGGTCCGCAGTACTGATGGCACGGCCACTACAATAATTTATGGTCAGCTTTGGTACAAACTTCCTTAGTGCATGGAACAACGGATTAGCTACCCGCGATATCGGTTGAGCACTTTAACTATACAAAACTAGTACATACCCGATAACGTAGGTTACGGACAATACTTTTACTAAACCACAATAATATGATTTTGGATAACACTACGCATTGTTTTTCACAAATGTATATTTCACAAGTATATGTTAATTCGACTATGATTATGAGACCGGGCCAATGCGTGACATGCCCACTGTGAACTCACCAACCGTTAGGTTGACACTTGCGTGGTTTAAACTTTTGCAGATCGATGAAGAGTATCCGGAGCAGGTTGACATGGCACAAGAGGATGTTTATTTTTATTTAAACTAAACTTGGGAATTTAAAACAATGTTTATGTAAAGCACGTGGTTAGTGCTAAAGATAATGTTTTCCGCTGCGTACTGCTAAACTGTTTTTTTTATTAATGATTGGACTTTACTCTGATTCGTTTAGTATTTGTAACTAATGGTTGTGGTCCTGGTCTGGTCGCACCCCTTAACGGTATAAACTCCGTTATAAATTGGGGGTGTGACAGATTGGTATCAGAGCCATAAGTTGCAGAGAACTGGAATCGATTTTTGAAGACGATTTGGAAACTGCAACTTGAAACCTTAGTTACAAACGAATAAACAAATTCCCAAAACAAAAATTTTTACGTGCCAACCTGGGATACTCGCTCTGCTGTGTAAGTAAAAGCTTAGTACGTATGTATATGTATATATACATAAATATATATATATATATAGACCGTGTCTAGGAAGTCTAACGGAAAGCCTTAGGAAATTTTCACACACGAATACGAAACGCGAACGCTAATGCGCGAACTATGCCGGGGGAAAGCGACAACGAAACAATGCTACACGCTACGTCCCGATTTCTACTGCGATGACTACGCCGACGGTGACTTTTGCGGGAAAGCCGACTTTCGACGATAGCTACTTACGACTTACGACGTTCTCCGACGACGCCTCGATTTTGCACGAAAATTTTTCTGGACTAATAGAGGGATAACGGGAATTGTTAATATACATATTATGGGATATGTATAAAGAATAACTATGACTGAACACTGGCTACTTTAACTGTTCAGCAAAATGGCTGGAAGAGCGGGAAGAAACAACATTAACTTGACACCTGCGCAACTACAAGCGATGATTAACGAGCATGTGCAAGCTGCCGTGGCAGCCGTCCAAGCTACAATTGCCGCGCATGGTAATTATTATGCCGGTTAAGGCACAAAGCGATTATATTTTGAACTGTTTAAAACCCGAACTATTTATTGCATCAGGAAACCAGCATCACTGTACGTTTAAGTCTTTCATGGACTGTAAGCCGATGACGTTCTCTGGCGAAGAAGGAGCGGTGGGACTCCTCAGGTGGATTGAGAAGTCTGAGAAGGTCTTCTCTATGTGCAACTGCCCTGCTGGAGACAAAGTGAAGTATGCGACTGGTACATTTGAGGGAGCTGCTCTCTCCTGGTGGAATGCCGAAATCCAGATGATTGGGATTGATGCGGCTAATAACATGCAATGGGGAGCATTTAAGGAACTGATTATGGAGGAGTACTGTCCCCGTGACCAAGTGAAGAAGCTAGAGGGTGAATTCTTGAATTTGAAAATGACTGGGTCTGAAATCGAACAGTATACTGCGCGTTACCACGAGTACGCGGTACTATGCCCCACAATGGTGGATGCTGAGTTCAAACGCATCGAGCGTTATCTGGAGGGCCTCGCGCCTCAAATCAAAGGACTAGTGACTGCCAGCAACCCCGCAACTGTACAGCAAGCCATCCGTTTGGCCCACAAACTTACTGATCAGGAGGTGGAAAAGGGTACACTTCCTGCAAAGGCCACAGAGAAGACTGCCCTTAGTGGCAAGAGAAAAGCTGATGATGAAGCTCCTGAAAACTCGCTGAACAATCAGAGTGTTGGAAACAGCACTGGGAGGTCTTATAACTCCCAAGGTCAAAGTAAGAGGTCTGGGAACAAAAGTGGTAACTACCGCCAGGGCGGTAATGGGCAAAGCAACTACAGGGGTAACCTGCCTCTGTGCAACAAGTGTGGGAAACATCATGCTGGTGTTTGTAGAAAGAACTTGAGCTGTGAAAGGTGTGGGAAGAAGAGCCACGAAGCAAAAGACTGTTGGGCAACTCTACCTGAGCAACAAAACCGCCAAAGGCAAAACAACAACAACAACAATCATGGCAACAACTATGGGAACAACCGCAACGGGCAAGGAAACAATCAGAACAACAATGGTGGAGCCCGTGGCTGTTTTGAGTGTGGTGCTCAAGGCCACATTAAGAGGGACTGCCCTCAGCTGAAAAGACAGGGTAACGGTAACCAAGGAAACAACGGTGGGAATGGTAATGGTGGAGGTAATGGCAACGGGAATGGCAACGGGAATGGTGGAAATGGCAGGGGAAGAGCTTTTGTCATGGGTCAAGGTGAAGCTCGCAATGATGCCAACGTGATTAACGGTAAATTCATCCTTAACGGTTTCTTTGCTACTGTATTGTTTGATTCTGGTGCTGAGAAAAGTTTTATTTCCACTAAATTTGCTAAGTTGATTAATGCTAAACCAATTGCCTTAGATGCTAAATATGTGGTAGAACTAGCAAATGGTAAACTTCACGACACTTATGCCTTTCCCGATTGGTAGTTTTGATGTTATAGTAGGAATGGACTGGTTATCTGAGAATCGAGCTGAAATCTTATGTAAAGAAAAAGTGGTTCGTATCCCACTCGAAGGAGGTGAAGTGTTAACGGTTCAAGGTGAAAAAGGTGGAGCAGTCACCGGTATTATCTCTTTCCTCAAAGCTCAAAAGTGCCTTCGTAAAGGTCACTTCGCGATTCTTGCAAACGTCACCGATTCGACACTTCCCGAGCGCAGAATCGACGACTACCCGATAGTCCGCGACTTCCAAGATGTATTTCCTGAAGATCTGCCTGGTTTGCCTCCATTTCGACAAGTAGAGTTTGGAATCGACTTAGTTCCTGGAGCGTCTCCGATTGCACGCGCACCTTACCGTTTGGCGGTAAGCGAACTCAACGAACTCTCCGCGCAACTTCAAGAGTTACTTGACAAAGGGTTTATTCGTCCAAGTTCGTCTCCATGGGGAGCACCAGTATTATTTGTTAAGAAGAAGGATGGAACGTTCCGAATGTGTATTGACTACCGAGAGCTTAACAAAGTTACGATCAAGAATCGATATCCGCTTCCTCGAATCGACGATCTCTTCGACCAGCTACAAGGTTCGAGCTACTTCTCAAAGATTGATCTACGGTCTGGATATCACCAACTCCGTGTTCGTGATGAAGATGTCCCCAAGACTGCTTTCAGAACTTGCTATGGTCACTACGAGTTTCTAGTTATGCCGTTTGGGCTAACTAATGCGCCTGCTGTATTCATGGATCTGATGAATCGAGTGTGCAAGCCGTACCTCGATAAGTTTGTGATAGTCTTCATCGATGATATTTTGATCTACTCCAAGACAAAGGAAGAACACGAGGAGCATCTACGACTTATTTTGGAATTACTCCGCAAGGAACAACTTTATGCTAAGTTTTCAAAATGCGATTTTTGGATTCGCGAAGTCCAGTTTCTTGGACACATTGTCGATCAGAATGGAATTCATGTCGACCCAGCTAAAGTGAAAGCTATCAAGAATTGGCCTACCCCAAGGGCGCCGACCGAAATCCGACAATTTTTGGGACTTGCCGGATACTATCGAAGATTCATCAAGGGTTTCTCGCAATTGGCTCAACCCTTAACAGCATTAACGCACAAAGGAGTACAATATAGATGGGGTGAAAAAGAAGAACGTGCGTTTCAAACGCTTAAAGACATGCTATGCTCAGCTCCAATTCTCGCGTTACCCGATGGGATTGACGACTTTGTAGTCTACTGTGATGCATCCATCCAAGGACTCGGTTGCGTGTTGATGCAACGGGATAAAGTAATTGCCTATGGGTCCAGGCAACTGAAGGACACTGAGAAGAATTATACAACGCATGATTTGGAATTGGGAGCCGTTATTCATGCACTTAAGATTTGGAGATATTACCTCTACGGAACAAAGTGCACAATATTTACCGATCACAAAAGCTTACAGCACATCTTTAATCAGAAGGATCTCAACATGCGACAACGACGGTGGGTCGAGTTACTGAATGATTATGACCTAGCAATCAAATATCACCCGGGAAAAGCCAATGTTGTGGCTGATGCATTAAGTCGGAAGGAGTATGAAAAGCCTCGACGAGTACGAGCGCTGCAACTTACCATTCACACGGGATTGCCGGATCGGATCCGCGATGCCCAACGAGAAGCTTTGAACGAAGAAAACTTCGCAGCTGAAGCACTGCGTGGTGTAGATGGTAACTCCGAAGTTAGGTCCGACGGACTCAGGTATTATAATGATAGAATTTGGGTTCCCTTACTTGGAAATCTTCGTGAGCTCGTGATGGACGAGGCTCACAAGTCAAGGTATTCGGTGCACCCAGGATCAGATAAAATGTACCAAGATTTAAAGGGTTTGTATTGGTGGCCGAATATGAAAGCCGACATCGCGCGATATGTGGCTAAGTGTTTAACATGCTCAAGAGTGAAGATTGAATACCAAAAGCCTTCTGGGCTATTACAGCAACCAAAGATCCCAGAATGGAAATGGGAGGATATCTCAATGGAGTTTGTAACGGGATTACCTCATCGATCGAATCGACCAGATGCGATTTGGGTTATCATTGATCGATTAACCAAATCTGCACATTTTATCCCAATGAAAGAAAGTGACAACATGGATAAGCTAACAAAGCTATACATTGACCGAATTGTGGCACGTCATGGAGTGCCTAAGACAATCATCTCCGATCGAGATCCTCGATTTACTTCTCGACTATGGCAATCTATGCAAGAGGCACTGGGAACCAGACTGGATATGAGTACAGCTTATCACCCGCAGACCGATGGTCAGACGGAACGAACTATTCAGACTTTAGAAGACATGCTCCGAGCTTGCGTTCTCGACTTCGGTAAGGATTGGGAGGCTCACCTTCCGTTGGTGGAGTTCTCCTACAACAACAGTTATCATTCGAGCATTGGTGCAGCACCTTTTGAAGCCCTTTATGGCAGAAAATGTAGATCGCCCGTGTGTTGGGCCGAAACGGGTGAGAAAGGACTCACTGGACCAGAACTCATTCATGATACAACCGAACGGATCATTCAAATCAGAAAACGGATAGCCGCAGCACGTGACAGACAAAAGAGCTATGCCGACAAACGCCGTAAGCCTTTAAAGTTCGAAGTGGGCGACAAGGTACTGTTGAAGGTATCCCCCTGGAAAGGTGTGATACGCTTCGGAAAGCGTGGAAAGTTGAATCCTCGCTATATTGGTCCTTTTGAAATTATTGGGGAAGTAGGCCCGGTGGCCTACCGATTACAACTCCCTGCTGAACTCGATGGAGTTCACAACGTGTTTCACGTCTCCAACCTAAAGAAATGTCTGGCTGAAGACACTGAAATAATTCCTTTAGAGGAATTGGAAATTGATGAACATTTGAGATTTATCGAGCAACCAGTAGAAATCATGGGACGCGAGGAAAAAGCCCTCAAACGTAGCAAGATTCCGATCGTCAAGGTTCGATGGAACTCAAAGCGTGGACCTGAATATACTTGGGAACGAGAGGATCAAATGAAGAAAAAGTATCCTCACTTGTTCGAGCAAACGTCCACGGAAACTCAAGGTATGATTTAATTTTGGGGACCAAAATTCCTGTAACAGGAGGAGGATGTGACGACCCTAAAACTTTTGCTTTCTTTCCCCAGCAAATACAGCAACAACGACAGCCGAGGCTGCGAACGCTACGACGCAAGAATAATTTTCGGGACGAAAATTCCAATTACAAGGGGATGATGTGACATCCGAGAATTTCAAGGTTTACTTCCGTTAGACAATCTCCGTTAGTTACGTTATAAGTATCAACTTAGTAACTAATGCTTAACTAGGCCGAATACGTCCACGTCCTTTGGTTGATCACCGAACCCGTCCATATGTGTTTAATTATTGAATTGTCTCTATGAGAAAGTATGTGCAACATGTTTGTTGATTAATTGTGTAATTGTGTGAAATTCATGAACCGTGCTTATCTTGCTTAGAATGTAAATTAGTCACTTTTGGGTTCCAGCGAAACTACCGGGCGAAACTATAGTGTCGCCCGGCTAGCCTAACCTTTGACTCACAGGGTCAGTTTCGCTTGGCCAGCGAAACTAGCCAGCGAAACTAGCCCCTGATATAAAATATCTTAATAAACCCTAGCTCTCCCATTTGCCTCATTTCATACAAAACACACACACACTCCATCTTTCTCCTGGAAATCTGGTCAGCCGAGATTCACACCGAGCCATCGAGATCTCAGCCCCGAACCATCATCCATTAAGCTTGGAGATCGAACCGTGAGTCCCAAAACCACCATTTTTATGTTTTCTATGTGTTTTACTTAAAAAGCATGACCAAACCTCCATGGAATCACTTGATCTTCTGATATGTTGCTTAGGATTGCTAGATCTGTTATAAAGTTTATAACTTTACGTGTAAAATCCATCCATGATGAAGATTTATGCTAGATTAGGTCATTTTAGGTTAAAATGTGTTTTTGGTGATTTGATGATGAAAATGCATGTTTAAGGTGTTAAAGCTTACAGATTTATGTTGGTAAATGGTTATGTATGCTAGATAATGAATTGCATGTAATATGGAAGCTGTTAGATTGATTTTTAGGCTGATTTATGTGTTTTTCGCGACCAGCGAAACTGTGCTGTTCTCTGGGCGAAACTATGTAGCGAAACTATGTATATCTTCATCCAGCGACACTATGTAGCGAAACTGTAGTGTCGCCGGGTAAACCAACCAGACCTGTCCGAACGAAACTACCGAGCGAAATTCCCTGAACGAAAGTTCAAACCAGTTTCGGGCGAAACTAGGCTAGCGAAACTGTGCCAACAGTTTCGAGCGAAACTAGCCTAGCGAAACTGTGTCATCGGGTATTGCCTAGCGAAAGTGCTGCCCGTGCACACAGCGAAACTGACTAGCGAAACTGCTAGCGAAACTGGACCAGAATCCAAACTTGTGCAATTTGCTTGAATGTTATGCCATGACCTACATGATTATGCTATGATGAAACATGCTATGATTTCTGTATTTTGTAAACCATTGTTCATGATCAACCATCGGTGTCGTGTGTCGTTATGTCGAGTCATAGTTCCAACGTGCTATGTTATGGGCCATAGTGACGTTAAGTAAAGATTAGACACCAAACTAATACTTAAGACCTAAACGTGTTCATAGGTCTTCGTTAAGCAAACTTGGATTTTATAACAAGTGTAGCAGTGCAACCCAAGGTGAGTGTCACTAACCCGATTACCGTGAACCCGTTTGGGTCACACCGAATAACTAAATAAAAACAATGCTGACAACTACGAGAGTGCTGGGCACCTCCCCGATAAACTTGAAAACTTGGAGTGCTCGGCACCCACTTGATGAACTTGAAGTGCTTTATGGGAAGCACTTGTGAATTACTTAAATAACTATTTCTGAAACGAAACTGAAAACACTTTTGAGATTCATGAGAATCCAGTAAACCTTTTTAATATGGCTAGTGTAGGTTAAGGTCTAAACCACATGATATCACATGATTTCTAAGGATGCCTTGAAACTTAAAAGTCCTCAACTAAATTGTACCATTAATTGTAAAGCGAGGGGATGTTGGGTAGATCTACTGGAGTTTGACAAACTCCGCCCCGTGGCACGGGGAGTGCACGGAGGTACAATATCAGCCTATCTGACCGTGATCCCGAGAGGACACGGGGGAGGCAAAACCGCGATGACGTAGGTCCGCAGTACTGATGGCACGGCCACTACAATAATTTATGGTCAGCTTTGGTACAAACTTCCTTAGTGCATGGAACAACGGATTAGCTACCCGCGATATCGGTTGAGCACTTTAACTATACAAAACTAGTACATACCCGATAACGTAGGTTACGGACAATACTTTTACTAAACCACAATAATATGATTTTGGATAACACTACGCATTGTTTTTCACAAATGTATATTTCACAAGTATATGTTAATTCGACTATGATTATGAGACCGGGCCAATGCGTGACATGCCCACTGTGAACTCACCAACCGTTAGGTTGACACTTGCGTGGTTTAAACTTTTGCAGATCGATGAAGAGTATCCGGAGCAGGTTGACATGGCACAAGAGGATGTTTATTTTTATTTAAACTAAACTTGGGAATTTAAAACAATGTTTATGTAAAGCACGTGGTTAGTGCTAAAGATAATGTTTTCCGCTGCGTACTGCTAAACTGTTTTTTTTATTAATGATTGGACTTTACTCTGATTCGTTTAGTATTTGTAACTAATGGTTGTGGTCCTGGTCTGGTCGCACCCCTTAACGGTATAAACTCCGTTAGTGGTTAAATTGGGGGTGTGACAGAGCCGATGATAAATATTCTTTCAGGGAGCTCAAAGCTGCTTCATGCTTCTCACCCTATTCGAAATTTTTGTTCTTTTTCAATATGTCATAGAATTCTTTGCTCTTCTCGGATGATCTTGATATGAACTTGTTAAGTGCTTCTACTCTTCCAGTTAATCTTTGAACTTCCTTAACATTTGTTAGAGATTTCAAATTTATGATTGCTTGGATCTGTTCAGGGATGGCCTCTATTCCTCTTTCGGTAACCATGAAGCCCAAGAACTTGCTGGCTCTTACTCCAAAATGGCACTTGGAAGGATTCAATTTCATGTTGAACTGGTCCAAGATATCAAGAGCAGCTTCGAGATCTCTAGGATGGTCCTTTGCTTTTTTCGACTTTACCACCATATCATCTATGTATACCTCCATGGTGTCCCCCAGTTTTTCTTTAAACATCATGTTGACTAGCCTCTGGTATGTGGCACCAGCATTTCGTAAACCAAAAGGCATTGCAATATAACAATAAATACTTGTGGGTGTCAAATTTATGATTGCTTGCATCTCGTGTCCGGCAGTTGCGTCCACCATAGAATCGATGTGTGGCAGAGGGAACGGATCTTTCGGGCAGGCCTTGTTTAGGTCTGTGTAATCTACACATACCCTCCACTTATCGTTTTTCTTCTGGACTACCACCACGTTGGCCAGCCATCGAGGATATTTAACTTCTCTAAACATTTTTGACTTGAGCAGCCTGTCAACTTCTTCTTGGATTATGATGTTTCTCTCAGGAGCGAACTTCCTTTTTTTCTGATGTATTGGCCTGAAAGATTCATCTATACCAAGTTTATGAGTAATAATATCTTTTGATATACCTGTCATGTCTTCATGTTTCCATGCAAACGTTGTGATTCTGGATTTTAGGAGGTTCACGAGCTGCTCCTCAATATTCTCAGGAATATTGGTTCCTAACAGCACTTTGATTTTAGGATCTTCAGTATTAAGCTGAACTTCTTTGATTTCCGATTCCTTTGTCATCTGAATTCTTCGTGCTGGTTTCTTTAATTGCTATGCTAGCTTGGGCTTGATGTTGTTCTTCATAGCAGAAGTATAGCAGTCTTTGGCTTCTTGTTGATCACTTAGTATTCTTACAACTCCCCAAGGTGTGGAAAGTTTCACACATTGATGATAGGTAGATGGAACTGCTTTCATGTCATGGATCCATGGCCTTCCGAAGATTACATTGCAACAAGGAAGGGAGTCAATAACGCATAATTTCTGCATGGAATTGACTCCTTCAATGTAAACAGGAAGTCTGATGTCTCCAACCGTGTGCTTGGTTTCTCCGCTGAATCCTACTAACACTGAGGATCTTGGAATTATCTCTTCTTCTGGAATGCTCATCTTTTTAAGCACGTCTAATTGAATGATGTTGACCGAACTGCCATTGTCTATCAGGATCCTGTGAACATAATGGTTAGCAATACATAATGTAATTACCAGAATATCGTGGTGAGGATCCTGGATATCCAGCTTATCAGTTTCGTCAAAA
>JBCNJP010004909.1:0-12936 GCA_039602395.1 Deinandra increscens subsp. villosa | reverse complement strand
TTACTGATGCTTATATAATAGGGTGTACCACAGTGACCATGATATCGATGCTGAGTACTGTTCGCCTTCGGAGAACATCCTATTGATACAACAACAATAGATAATCGAGCTTGATATAACTTAGGCTATCATAAGGCGAGAAATAGATCTGAGGGACACACTATGACCAACCCAGAATCAACCAAAAGGATAGACGAAAAGAAGACTGTACTTACAGTGTCCCCCTGACTTCAGCAGGAAAACAGTGGGGGGATTAGGAGGTCTCAGGTGAGTAATGAGTGTGCAACATGTATTACTTCAAAGTATCCTAATTCATCACATAGATTCACATAGATCACCATAGAACAAACCAAAACCAAACACCGATACTAATGATAAACAAAGATTTAAAGTTTCGGACTTCTTATCCAGACAAAGCGTCAAGTTCTAGTGAACTAGATGAGTAGTGACCGTATCCAGTTTACCTTACGAGACAAGATACATGGACAGAGTCCGAATCAGCCCTCGCTAAAACCTAAGACCTATACCTCACCACCACAAATTTCAGTGGGGACCACTACAATTTATGTGAACGGGCGATACATGTAAATAAACATGTGGGCTCAAATTAGTTCTTTTTAGTCTCAATCAACTGGTTATCGAGAGCACCCTCACCCTACATATATCAGGGACCACTACATATATCACCTATAGGGATACATGTATATAAACATGTAGGCGCAGATTGGATTCATTTGATAACCAATTTGATTTGAGAACTAAAAAGAACTAATTTGAGCCACATGTTTATTTACATGTATCCCCCCTCCCATAAATTGTAGTGGTCCCCCCTGAAATTTGTGGTGGTGAGGTATAGGTCTTAGGTTTTAGCGAGGGCTGATTCGGACTCTGTCCATGTATCTTGTCTCGTAAGGTAAACTGGATACGGGTCACTACTCATCTAGTTCACTAGAACTTGACGCTTTATCTGGATAAGAAGTCCGAAACTTTAAATCTTTGTTTATCATTAGTATCAGTGTTGGTTTTGGTTTGTTCTATGGTGATCTATGTGAATCTATGTGATGAATTAGGATACTTTGAAGTAATACATGTTGCACTCATTACTCACCTGAGCCTCCTAATCCCCCACTCTTGCTCCTAAAGTAGGGGACACTGTGGTCCATTATCTTTGATTATCCTTTTGGTTGATTCTGGGTTGGTCATAGTGTGTCCCTCAGATCTATTTCTCGCCTTATGTTATAGCCTAAGTTATTGTGTCAAGCTCGATTATCTATTGTTGTTGTATAGAATAGGATGTTCTCCGAAGGCAAACAGTACTCACTAATTAAAGATGTGGTCGGTTAGCTGTGGTACACCCTATATATAAGCATCAGTAATGTCTTTAGGGTGCACTGGGAGACGGACCGAAAAGGATGTGTGTGTGGGGGGGGGGGGTATGTCTTTGATGGTTGGTTATATAGCAATCTATTTTTCTTTGTCGCGATTCCTAACCTAACCCTTGTGGTCGGGTAAATTTTTGGTGCTGGTGTAGTTGATTCATTAATTAATAATATATTTCTATCCTCGGTGAAATCTTTTATGTTATCTATGTGTTGGTTTCAAATGTCCAAATGTATTAATTTGGTAAAACTCTTTTAACTACTCTTTTCTTTAAAACCAATGAGTCTCTTCTAATTTCGGGATGAAGTTTCCTAAAGTAGAGAGACTGTAACATTTACAATTTACCCAATTGAGAAATCCGACCTGTTTTAAAATTTCACGATTTACCGATTTGCGAAATTTTTCTTGAGAACCGGAAGAATTTTCGGGTATTTATAGCCCAGTTAATGGATTTAATTGATTTATAATCATCTTTCAAAACCAAATACTTAATTACAATCAATTGGAATCAAATTGGACTTCTCGAATTGATAATAGAGCAATTTCTGGTTTTTACGCGATTTTGGGAGGTGATTCGTCGTTTACCGGGAATCTCGTATTTGGTCATTGTATGTCAACTTCAACATAATTACAAGTCTAATAATCAATTATCATATCATGAGTCATCACACACTAGATTAAGTAGCGGATCGTTGGTGAATTGCCTAAAATCAATACGTACGTCAAAACCGACCAAAACGTATTATGTTTGGTTAACTGTTTGATCATAATTCAATATATGGCATGTTTTTATTGAGTAGTATTGTCTTGAATGTGGTTGATATGATGGAGGATGAAAAATGGTGAAAAACATAGAAGACAGCACTCAAAAACGATGAACAACGAATAAACTAGAGCTGTGAAATCGACCAAGGGTGGTCAGTCCTAGGCGGCTCGCGGACCTCGGGTCTTTCTTAGTGACATCTTGCAGTGCGTGTCTCTTGTCTGACGGGCAAAAAAACCCTATTTTACACCTATTTAAGCATCCTTAACCCCTTAAACCACCATTTCACCTCTTCTAATCAAAAGTTAGCCACCATTAGAGATGATCCCTCATCTTCACCATCATTCCTTAAAGATTTTCGATCAAATCGGGTGAACCGAGACAAAAATCCATCACCATATTCATCCTCTATCATCGGCAAGTGTTACTTCTTGCTTTTGCTTGTTCCAGATGCATCAATGTTTGATTTTTATGGTGATTAAGGGGCAGATCTGTATTTGGTATGCTAGTATATGATAGATCTAGTAATATCAAGATCAAAGCTTCGGTTTTTATGATGAAATAACATCTTTTTTAAAGATTAATCTAGGGTTAGATCTTGTTGGATATTGCTAGATCTTGATTAATATAGTTAATTGATATTACATTTTTATACATGAATCCTCATGAGCAATTGCTATGCTTGATAGATCTAGGCTTCTTGTGATGAAAATATGTTTTTTACAGTTAAAGGTTATATTTTCTCTATTTCTATGTTGGACCTTTCTAGATCTAGGCCATGGATGAACTTGCATGCTTAAAAAATGTCATCTTCGATTTAGATCAAGAAATCTATCATGTAATTTTGGAAACCTAATGATTAGATCTAGGGTTTGTTGATAAAAGATGTCATTTTGATGTATTTTCATGAGAAGTATATATATATATATATATATATATATATATATATATATATATATGTATATGTATATATATATATATGGGTGAAAGTTCAAATACAAAGGAACATTTGCGTGCGAAGTGTAGGAAGTAATTTGAGCCATTGATTTTGGAAGATGAATGGTCCAGATATAATATATTTAATCCAGATAAGAAGAAGAAGGAAATAAGCGTGAGAAGAATCTGGAGGGGTAGAATTGGTAGAGCCTACAATTGTTGACTTTTTTCAAGTTCCCCCAGTTTTTTAAATGTCCATAACTTTTTATACGACATTATTTTTTTTAAAAAAATTCACCATAAAATCGAGCATTTTATTCTCTTTAATTCGAGTATAATATTGCTATATTTTTTTTAAATAATTTTTTTTAAGTTCATTTATATGCTCTCGTATAACTTGCGTGATTATGAAATATAACTTGCGTGATTATGAAATATAATTTGCATGGTTATGAAATATAGCTTGCGTGATTATTGAATATAGCTTGCGTGATTATCGAATATAGCTTGCGTAATTATCAATATAACTTGCTTGATTATCATCAAACGTACGCGGACAAATTTACCCCCCTTCGCACGCTTCGCACGGAAATTGCTTTTTGTACAATAACTTTCCCCTATATATATAAATATATATATATATATATATATATATATATATATATATATATATATATATAGGGAGAGGATCATTTGATAACCAATTTGATTTGAGAACTAAAAAGAACTAATTTGAGCCACATGTTTATTTACATGTATCCCCCCTCCCATAAATTGTAGTGGTCCCCCCTGAAATTTGTGGTGGTGAGGTATAGGTCTTAGGTTTTAGCGAGGGCTGATTCGGACTCTGTCCATGTATCTTGTCTCGTAAGGTAAACTGGATACGGGTCACTACTCATCTAGTTCACTAGAACTTGACGCTTTATCTGGATAAGAAGTCCGAAACTTTAAATCTTTGTTTATCATTAGTATCAGTGTTGGTTTTGGTTTGTTCTATGGTGATCTATGTGAATCTATGTGATGAATTAGGATACTTTGAAGTAATACATGTTGCACTCATTACTCACCTGAGCCTCCTAATCCCCCACTCTTGCTCCTAAAGTAGGGGACACTGTGGTCCATTATCTTTGATTATCCTTTTGGTTGATTCTGGGTTGGTCATAGTGTGTCCCTCAGATCTATTTCTCGCCTTATGTTATAGCCTAAGTTATTGTGTCAAGCTCGATTATCTATTGTTGTTGTATAGAATAGGATGTTCTCCGAAGGCAAACAGTACTCACTAATTAAAGATGTGGTCGGTTAGTTGTGGTACACCCTATATATAAGCATCAGTAATGTCTTTAGGGTGCACTGGGAGACGGACCGAAAAGGATGTGTGTGTGGGGGGGGGGTATGTCTTTGATGGTTGGTTATATAGCAATCTATTTTTCTTTGTCGCGATTCCTAACCTAACCCTTGTGGTCGGGTAAATTTTTGGTGCTGGTGTAGTTGATTCATTAATTAATAATATATTTCTATCCTCGGTGAAATCTTTTATGTTATCTATGTGTTGGTTTCAAATGTCCAAATGTATTAATTTGGTAAAACTCTTTTAACTACTCTTTTCTTTAAAACCAATGAGTCTCTTCTAATTTCGGGATGAAGTTTCCTAAAGTAGAGAGACTCTAACATTTACAATTTAGCCAATTGAGAAATCCGACCTGTTTTAAAATTTCACGATTTACCGATTTACGAAATTTTTCTTGAGAACCGGAAGAATTTTCGGGTATTTATAGCCCAGTTAATGGATTTAATTGATTTATAATCATCTTTCAAAACCAAATACTTAATTACAATCAATTGGAATCAAATTGGACTTCTCGAATTGATAATAGAGCAATTTCTGGTTTTTACGCGATTTTGGGAGGTGATTCGTCGTTTACCGGGAATCTCGTATTTGGTCATTGTATGTCAACTTCAACATAATTACAAGTCTAATAATCAATTATCATATCATGAGTCATCACACACTAGATTAAGTAGCGGATCGTTGGTGAATTGCCTAAAATCAATACGTACGTCAAAACCGACCAAAACGTATTATGTTTGGTTAACTGTTTGATCATAATTCAATATATGGCATGTTTTTATTGAGTAGTATTGTCTTGAATGTGGTTGATATGATGGAGGATGAAAAATGGTGAAAAACATAGAAGACAGCACTCAAAAACGATGAACAACGAATAAACTAGAGCTGTGAAATCGACCAAGGGTGGTCAGTCCTAGGCGGCTCGCGGACCTCGGGTCTTTCTTAGTGACATCTTGCAGTGCGTGTCTCTTGTCTGACGGGCAAAAAAACCCTATTTTACACCTATTTAAGCATCCTTAACCCCTTAAACCACCATTTCACCTCTTCTAATCAAAAGTTAGCCACCATTAGAGATGATCCCTCATCTTCACCATCATTCCTTAAAGATTTTCGATCAAATCGGGTGAACCGAGACAAAAATCCATCACCATATTCATCCTCTATCATCGGCAAGTGTTACTTCTTGCTTTTGCTTGTTCCAGATGCATCAATGTTTGATTTTTATGGTGATTAAGGGGCAGATCTGTATTTGGTATGCTAGTATATGATAGATCTAGTAATATCAAGATCAAAGCTTCGATTTTTATGATGAAATAACATATTTTTTAAAGATTAATCTAGGGTTAGATCTTGTTGGATATTGCTAGATCTTGATTAATATAGTTAATTAATATTACATTTTAATACATGAATCCTCATGAGCAATTGCTATGCTTGATAGATCTAGGCTTCTTGTGATGAAAATATGTTTTTTACAGTTAAAGGTTATATTTTCTCTATTTCTATGTTGGACCTTTCTAGATCTAGGCCATGGATGAACTTGCATGCTTAAAAAATGTCATCTTCGATTTAGATCAAGAAATCTATCATGTAATTTTGGAAACCTAATGATTAGATCTAGGGTTTGTTGATAAAAGATGTCATTTTGATGTATTTTCATGAGAAGTATATATATATATATATATATATATATATATATATATGTATATGTATATATATATATATGGGTGAAAGTTCAAATACAAAAGAACATTTGCACGCAAAAGTCTTAGGAATTAATGTTGAGTCTTTAATTCTGGCAAAATGAATGACAGATATAAAATATTTAATCCAGTTTAGATGAATTGTTATATTCGTGTGATGCACATGGGTAGCATGGCAGAGCCTACAATTGTTGACTTTTTCAAGTTCCCCAGCTTTTTAAATGTCCATAACGTTTTATATGACATTATTTTTTTCTAAAAGATTGCACCATAATATCTTAGCATTTTATGTCTATTTAATTCGAGTATAATATTTTTGTATTTTTTTTAAATAATTTTTTTGAAGTTCATGCACATGCTCTCGCATCACTACGTAAATAAGAAACCTCATACACTTGCGTGATTATGAAATATAATTTGCATTTTAATAAGAAATTGCACGCCTAAATCGATTATAGTTGTGTTATTTTAAAATCTAAATAAAAAAATAACATTTTATACTTTTTTTATTCTATGTTGCACATGTGCACTATGTACCATTATCATTAGTACAATAAATGTTTTATTGTTTTTTATAAGTTTTGGAAAATTGGATATTAAATAATCCAAGTTATTGGGTATTGGCGGATAATAATTTGAGTTCCAATATTGGCCTACAATAATCCCAATTATTTGGGTCTTGAAATTCATTGGGCCACGGTTAATTTTTCACTAACTCCGCTAGTACTTGCTGACGTGTCTTTTTCGCATGATAATTCGATCTTTGTGCAATACTAATGATAATGATGCACATGTGCTGCACACGAAAAGAAACCGAAACGTTAATTCTTTTCTACTTTTTTTCCAGAATTAAAGATAACATCTTTCTAAGACTTTTGGTACAAATTTTATGAAAAACAATTAACGTATGAAGAAGTTATATAGATTTTAATATGTGTTTACGCGTTTTCGCAATAAAAAGTGTTTTCGCATGATCCTTACCCTATATATATATATATATATATATATATATATATATATATATATATATATATATATAGAGGGTTAGGTTCAAATGAGAAATTTTTGTTTTGAGAACTAACTCTCAATCACAAATTTTAAAGGGGGACCACTACAATTCATGGGAGGGCGGATACATGTAAATAAACTTGTGGCTCAAATGAGTTCTTTTTAGTTCTCAAATCAAATTGGTTCTCAAATGATCCTCTCCACATATATATATATATATATATATATATATATATATATATAGAGAGAGAGAGAGAGAGAGAGTTTGATTAAAATAAGAAGTTTTTTTCCGTAAGAAATGTAAAAAGTAGATGATATTTGGATATTAATGCATGGTGTTATCATTTAATTGTGTTTTTTGGTAAACATATGACAATCCTAAGGTAGAAAACATCATTTCTTGGATTTCAAACACCATTTATTAAGAACTACTAAAAGGGCATTGTATCAGGATATTAGTATATTGTGTTATCTTTTAATTCTAATTTCGATAAACATATGACTTTCTAAAATGAAAAAAAAAACCTTGTATAGTATCATATATTTATCAATTATATAATTGAAACACAATGTCAGCATTAATATCTGACACATTATGTACTTCTTACACTTCTCCCGCAATAATTTTTTTTTACAATAACCCTACCCTACCAATATATATATATATATATATATATATATATATATAGGTGAAAGTTCAAATACAAAAGACTATTTTCGTGAGAAGTGTAGGAAGTCATATCAGCCATTGATCTAAGAAATCAATGGATCAGATTTGGTCCAGATCTAATTTAAAAACAAGTAAAGAACGTAAAACGTGAAAAGAGGGACCGTATATATATATATATATATATACATATATATATAGGTAAAAGATCCGTGTAGACCCCTTATTTTTTGTAGACCCCGTAGACCCCTTATAAAACTCAATAAAACTCATTAAAACTCACTAAAAATAAAACTCGGTTTTGTTAATTTAGTTTTTTTATTTGCGATAAGCTTTTAAGAACAAAAAAAAGACAATTAAAAAAAAAGAAAAACGAAAAACATAAAAAATTGAACATTTTAAGACAATGAGTTTTAAAAAACAATGAGTTTAAAACTCAATAAACTCAATAAAACTCAGTGTTGCGTTTAAAACTCATTGTCATAAAATGTTCGATTTTTAATGTTTTTTGTTTTTTTTTAATTTATTTATTTATTTTTTTGGTTCTTAAAAGCTTATCGTAATAAAAAAACCAAATTTACAACACTGAGTTTTATTTTTATTGAGTTTTATAGGGGTCTACGGGTTACGGGTCTACAAAATTTAAGGGGTCTACACGGAACCCTTCCCTATATATATATATATATATAGGGGAAAGTGAATATGGTGTTGTAACACATCTAACCTTAGATGCGAATCCCATCAAAACGACGTAGTTTTGATTGAAAATTATAAAAACTATTAAAAATATTAACACGTTTTCTTTTCAACAAAAACAAGTCATGGATCGAAAACTCCATTAACACATTTTCTTTTCAACAAAACAAGTCATGGATCAAAAACTCATCTTCCCGATGGATCCCTTAGTTCGATCTACAAATTGGAAGTCGTAAGGGCTTCAAAAGTGGATAATATAACCAGAAAAGAAGCTCCATCAATTAAAATAGCATTATTCATTATCAAATTTAGATGAGGTATGGATTATATCTAAGAGCTCCATCGAAAACAATTAAGTTGACTTTAATACCTAATATTTCATTCAAGAATATTCTGTAAGTTTTGGGATACTTAAAATTCAAAATATTCAAATAATATTTCAAATAATAATAACAACAGATAATATCCATTTCGAAATATTCACGGAAGAAATATTTGTGTAGTAGAAGATTAGGAGTAAGATGCACTGCAAATTGACTTCGAGAAAGTCAGAAAGATGAAGAACATAATTCAAAGGAGATCAAACTCTAAAATAGTGAGATTTTAATTAATTTTTAATTGTTTCTATAGTTTACTAATCAAAACTACGTCGTTTTGGTGGGTTTCGCATCTAAGGTTAGATGCATTGAAAACTATGGTGAGTTGGGAAAACTTTAAAAACTCATTCTTGGCCCTTGATCTACTTCATCTAATGGTTAAGATTTTATTCACCACTTTACATTTAAATTATTTAACTCCTTGATTTTGTTTTTAGTGCTAAAGGGCACAATGGTAATGTTCTCTATTTACCTTTTTGTACTTCTCTGATCACACAACTACTACATAGACTTTCTTTTAATTAAAAATATCAAAGTTATACATCAAAACACTCAACCCCCATATTCAATTCAAAACTTCATACATCTTCAAACTCCAAAGTCTCTCTGCAAATCCCTTCATCACTAAACCATAAAGTCAGATGCATCTCTTTTTGTTAGGTTCACTTTGATTAGGTGCGGAGCTAATGACGGATGTGAGGTCGAATCGTGGTCGTTGATGTATTATGGTGTTAAAAGCGGCTGATCTCCGGCGACTTATACCTCCATCTTTGGCCGATCTCCGGCTACTTTCACGGTGGCGGTGGCCCCTTTTGATGGTCCGACAGAGACGAGGTTCTTAGTCCTTAATGAGCTAAGAAATGGTGATAGAAGGTTCGGAGGTACGGTCTGAACCCGCCAGGCCTCCGACGACGGTTCAGGTGGTTATTCCGGTCACCAACAAACTGTAGAACATGGATCTGAGGTAAGAGCTCGTTAAATTTCATCAATTCTTTGATAAGAACATGAGGAAGAAGATTAGATAATAAATTGTATGGTGTACTAACCTATTATTTTTATTAAAGATTCATATATTTTTACACATTATTTATATTTACAAAACAAGTTAAATAATATTATGTTAATTAATTGGTAGTCAAATAGATTTGTAGGTTGTAATTTTATTATTTTTTCTCTCATTTAACATTTTTTTTTATTAATCGTTTGTAAATTTTTAAGAGTATATTTAATAAAATATTATTAAAAAACTATGTTTTTATTTATACTACATATGTAATTTACTACTCATAATATCACAAGTCTTTTTATTATAAAAATAGGTGTTTTAATGATGTTACGTATGTAATTTTACCACTCGGAATCTTATGAGTCTTTATTTTTTGATATGACAATATGACATCACAGATTATTCATTTATATGTAACATTTAGTGTTAAATATGTAATTTTACTTACGTAACATTCGTAGCTCATAAAATTCTTATAAATATCTTTTCTAAAGCATGTTACATATGTAATTTTATATATAATGGTACAAATAATGTTAGATCTTATTGTTTCATATCTGTTACATATGTAAATTTAATGTGTAACATATTACTATTTGTTAAACATGTTGCATATGTAATTTACTTATCTAACATGTTACATATCATTATCTATTTAAAGCTACATATGTAATGTCTAATGTTATGTATCTAAACAATGATGGTACATATGTTAATATATGTTAATATACTTACGTAATGACATTATATATGTTAATTCACTTACGTAATATGTTAATATACTTATGTAGTGATGTTACATATGTTAATTATTTTTAACGATGTTACATATGTGATTTTACCCATGTAACATGTTACATCTCATTATCTATGTTATTTTACTCATCTAACATGTTACATATTATTATCTATTTAAGCTACATATGTAATTTCTAATATTATTTATATAAATTAACTTACATAACATGTGTAGCTCATAATTTTATGCATATATAGACATTGGTGCTAGATATGTAAGTATATGTTAATTTATTTACCTAAATGACGTTACATATGTTAATTCACTTACGCAATATGTTTCATCTTATTTATGTATTTATATTTACATATGTAAACTCGTCATCCATATGTAATTCTATGTATGTTTTATGCTTGAACTAATGTGACTAACTTTTTTTTTTGAGATTTAGAAAAATACGCATCTAAACAATGATGTTACATATGTAAATTTACCTACATACTTATGGTAAATTTTGTCAGAGTTTTTAACGATGTTACATATGTAGATTTACCGATATACTTTTGGTAAATTTTGTTAAAGTTTTTAACGATGTTACATATGTAGATTTACCGATATACTTATGGTAAATCTTGTCAGAGTTTTTAACGATGTTATATATGTAACTTTACCTATATACTTAGCGATGTTACATATGTATTTATCTAAGGTTACATATAGATTTACCTATATACTCATGGTAAATCTTGTCAGAATTTTTAAAGATGTTAGATATGTAACTTTACATATGGAATTACATATGTAACACGTTATCTATCTAAGTATAGATAAAATATGTATTTTACATATGTATTTTACCTATGTAACATATGTAACGTTACATATGTAAATTTACCTATACTTATGGTAAATCTTGTACACATATGTAACGATGTTATCTGTCTAAATTTACATATGTAATTATGTAAATGTACTTGTGTAATTTTTTTATGAGTATTAACTAATGAACTTGTTTATTTTTGTAGGTGAAAAGATTTTTTTGTCAAAGATGAAGATGATTATCAAAAATGGAAGTATAATTAGCTTTTACATTTTTAGCTTTCTTATATTTTTGATTATTTTTAAAAAAAAATACTTTTAGTTCGTATGATAATTTTGTTACGTTTAATATTTGATTGTAATGGTTTCTTATAAATTAATAAATAAATATTTGTTAAATATTCCAGTTCGTATAAAACATTTTGTTTTGTTGATTGTAATTGTTTCCAATATATATGATAAAATAACCTTAGTATAATTTTTTTTAAATAAATATATAACGTAATTTAAAATTTGAAATGAAAACAATACAAAAAGTAAAGGAACGAAAATAAATATTGTTAGATAATAATAATAATAATATTAATAGTAACAGTACTAGTAATAATAGTAATAATAGTAGTAGTAGTAGTAATAATAATAGTAATAATAATAATAATAATAATAATAATAATAATAATAATAATAATAATAATAATAATAATAATAATAATAATAATAATAATAATAATAAGTAAAGTGGTCAATCAAATGAGAGATGAAGAGATTATAATGATAGTTGCATATTTGACGTTCAAAGAAAAAATAATAAGGAAAGTTGCATAAAAAAGTGGTTAACTAGATGAGAGAGAAAGAGATTAAAAGGAATGTGTCATTGACATGACAACTTGCATAAAGTAAAAAGTCTTCAAATGTGTCAAAATACTATTCTACCCTTATGGACAAAAAGGGAATTGATGAGGTGGTTCATTCTTAGCTCTTGGATGGGTTTTAAAATGTTTTCCCAACTAGATTGAGTTTTCATATTAACCATGCCCTATATATATATATATATATATATATATATATATATATATATATATATATATAGTGGTCCCCAACTGAAATTAGTGATGGAGATTTAGTGGTCCCCAACTGAAATTGGTGGTGGAGATTTAGTTCTCAAAACAAAAAGTTCTTATAATGTATTAAATAATAAGTTAATACACTTAAGAAACTTATTACGTTTGACAAGTTCTTGATTACTTTCCATGAAATACTAAAATTATTGAGTTATTAATCAAATCTACATTAATTTGATCAAAATTTTAAAAATAATATTTTAGTTTTGACAAAATTGGTATTAATTTTAATTAATGGTTTACTAAATTGGTAATTCAATCTGAGCTTGACATGTGGCGGTGATGATGTGGACTCTCTATAAATGAGACATGTGGCACAAATTTTATTTCTTTATTAGGATTAAGATATATATATAGAGGGTTAAGTTCAATG
>JBCNJP010004908.1:0-14000 GCA_039602395.1 Deinandra increscens subsp. villosa | reverse complement strand
CGTGTCATAGTGCCAGCACAGAATGGCTTCACGACTCCCCCTTTTATCTATTGAGCTTTCACCAACATCAATGGTGTATTGAGTGGGGGCTGGTCCTTGAAAGAATTCTTTAAACCAGTTGTCATGGCCTTCTGGCGCTTTGGAGATGACCCTTCCACTTCGGGCATAATCTGACATTTCAATAGTGTCATCTCCATCATCAACATTCACTGCTTCTGCACCTTGCACTCCTTGAGATGAACCTTGACCAGGGGCACCTGAAGCATTTGACTCCACAACATTTTTCAAATTACCAAACTTCTTCTTCAGGTCCATCAAGGTCTCATACAGATACTTCATTCTATTCTTGTCCGCCGCCTCCTTGTCCTTTAACCTTCTGTTTTCTGCCTGGAGAGCTTTTATCTCAGTTTCCCTAATTCTGTTCTGAGACATCAGAAAGTTTATGTGAGGGTCTGCACTTATCCTCATCTCAATTGGTAGCTCAGCAGCTTGAAGTGGGCGGAAACTTGGAATAACAGTTGGCGGCAAGCTTGTTCCACTAGAGACACTTATTCTCACAGGGCTGGGTATAACAACAGTGTTATCAACCTCCATAGATTGCCTTTCTTCATGAACAGGGCTACGTTCATTCAGAGGAGGGCTTTCAGTCTGAACCAGGGCAGGTTGATCTTCAACAATTGGAACTGTTGATTCTTCTTGAGCAGTTTGACTTTGAGAACTAGACTCAGTTGGATGGACCATTAACAGACTTGAGCTAGTCTTTGTGAACTTGAATCGGATACTTCTTGGATCTATCTTCTTTCTGGGAGATGGTTCACGGAAGGGGACTGGCTCTTCGAGCATTTCATTCACATTGAACTGAATATCCAATTCTTGAGGGATGGAATCACCACTTGAAGATGAATTCAGTACATCTCTTGATCTTTTCAGATTTATTGGCTCCAAGTCTCCATAGATATCATCATCCATATTTCCTTGATTAGCAAAAATGTCGTCCATAACATTTTCTTCATCTGAAGGTATCACCACATCTTCTTCTTGCACATTTACAGCCGGAGTTGCTGTTATATCTTGATCTTCAGCAACAGATGCATTCACAGTTGGCACATCGGCTTCAGGTTCAGATTCTTCAACTTCTTGTTCCCTTGCCACTTCGGGAAATGCACCCCTCTTGACCCATTCAAGCCTTCCTTGAAAACTGTTTTTACCCTTTCTGTCTTGGGTCTGTAGTCCAAACACTCCACAATCCATTACCTTAATATCCAGTTTTTCCACCCTCTCTTCAATCCTGGGATATTTCTTCATGACCACCATCTGTACGAATCTTGGTGTCATCAGGAACTGTTCTCGGGCGCTCAATTCAGCATTGCCTATCTAGTCTAATAGCATCATCTTGGAGAAGTTGAAGTTCCAGTCCAAGGCCAATGCGACAAAAGAAGTTCCATGAAGTTTGTTGAGCTGATCAAAGCTAGTTCTCTTGCCCAGAAATGATTTCTGCATATAATGTGCCAGGCACCTCCAGTAGTGCGGCAACAACTTCTTAAAAATGGGCGGAAACTTTCCTTCATACCCCATAGATTGAGCACCCGCTAAAACAACTTCCTTGGGATACTCAATCGGATCAACAGCTCGATCATTGATGTTCAGCCCTTTTCTGATATCTTCTTCCAGAATCACTACTTGTCTGTTCTGAACTGTTGTGGTAATACTTGTCTTATCAGCATTTGCTCTCGCTGTTCCCCAGAACTCCCTCACAAGCTGCTCGTCGATCAGCACACTTGTTCTCAGAGCGTGATTTATCTTGCATACATTCATCCCGGCCACCAGAGAATAAAATAATTCCATATGCTTTTCTGGTGGGTCTTCAAGATACGCCGGGATACAGTGATCACTTTCAAACTTTATCTCTTCGTCAAGCATGTCGTCTGCCATCTGAAACAACGAGACAAGTGTATCAGGCTTAAATTCAAAAGAAAATTATGTATGTCAACAACATCTTGAAGTTCAAATGATTATCACATTTTAACTTGATAATTTCTGAAAATCTCAATTTAAACGTTCAAGAGAAATATTTGATTTCGAAGCACAAATTGACAAACACATTCTTTAAAATCAACACGTTCAATTTTAACTTAAACAAATGAATTTTATAGGAAAATCAAATCATTTTGTATTTAATTCAAATGTTTACGATTTTAAATCAAATTCCAAGTGGGTTTACGATAAACAGTCCGGGTTTACGATCCAGTAATTGGGTTTACGATCAAGATAAAACTGGTCCGATCGTAAACAATAAGCCCAATCGAAATCATCATCGTAAACAGGTTGAATCGTGAACGCTGATCGTAAATGTCGGCATCGTAAACACCGATCGTAATCGACGATCGTAATCACCGATCGTGAAAGCCAACCGTCGTCTTCAACCTCACGTCGGTGCGTAAACACAGAGTTCGCCATTTTTGCACCTGCAAAACTTCGAAAAACACATAATAACACAACAATTATGTATACGATTCATCAACAACTACCTTTTAACTATCACAACCACAAAAACGGTTCCAAATCTCGAGTATAAGGCTTGAAACACGAAGAAAAAGGAAAACTATCACCGAGTGCAGAGAAAAACTGTGATTTGGGCCTGTGAATCGAAGAGGAAAAATCGATTGAGAAAGGTTTTGTGGTCGGAAAATGATTGCGAGGGTAGTGGTGTGCGTGGTTTACACAGTGGACGGCCGCAGGGGGTTGGGATCACTTTTCCGGCGAGTAGGGCGGTGGCTAGGGTTTAGTGCGGCGGAATCAGAAACGCAGAGGAGAGAGATAGGAGGGATCGTAAACAGGAAAAGGGTATTTATACCCCTTTTTTGAAAATTTCAGTTTGGCCCCTCAAACTTTCAAGAACTTTAAAAAATACTCCCAAACCTCTAAAAAGTTAATTCTCTTAACAAAATGTTAGCTTTGAGTGAAAATTGAGAATTTTACGAAGCTTCCCCTCAGACTCATACCCCGAGTATCTGATCATTATCATAAATTTAATATTTAAAAAAATAAATTTAAAGACTTGAGCTATAAAATAAACCATAAACAATTAACCCTAATTACAGAAATTTAAAATTTACTTGCCTCGACGCTGATTTAAATCATGGATCAAACCAGACAAATCTTTAACTGAGGAACCCTTTTAGCTTCCGTTACTCGACGCTCTAAACGATTGTTCAAAAATTTTGAAACCATATAAACTCACATCCAGTTAAAACATTTTAAGTGCTTAATTGTGGTACATAATTACCATCATGTTTAACCGTCCCCACACCTAATTGTTCATAGCAAAACCTACCCAACCTCAAAGTTTATTGAGGATTCACAAACCCCCAACTTGAGGAACCATCCAACACCGTCATGACAAACCCTCATTTTCTTAATTATCAGTTGGTGATCAGGTCGGCCGCATAAGCACGCAGAGAAGACCAAACAAAATAATTTATTTATTTTTATCATCAATATATTTTTTTTTATTTTTTCTTTTTCTTTTCATTTTTCTGTGGTGTTGTCATAACAGCATAAACATGGCGTGTGAGAAAGTGAATACTAGGTGAATACTAGGTGAATACCACTCTCAACCCGTTTTTGCTGGGACTCAGTCTTTTAAACTATGTAAACTAGGATGGAAAACTAAACATATATAAGAGTTAAGTTTACTGCACTTACATGGATGATCATAGTTTTTGATTTAGCTTACCGAACATCATTTTTAAGACGTCTTTCCCTTCTGCCTTACACGTGTCAGTCTCCGATTGTCTTGGAAATTTATATCACTTCCTACCAACTCAAGGTAAACAAAAGACATCATAAAAACACATATATTTTTTTTGCTTTTCTGAAACAACAATATTTCTTCCCCTGTTTTTATGAGGCTTTTGAAATATAAACACATTTTTTTTTAAATATGAAATTTTCTTCAAAGATATTTACAAGAAAGTTTGATCAGATCATTCCTCGAAGGCAATCATCCTTAGGCCTTCGACACACATTTCAAAATTGGGGCGAGGTAGGGGTTTTGTGAAAATATCAGACACATTCTGGTCTGAGCTCACCTTTTGGAGCTGAATTAACTCCCGATCATAACAGTCACGAATAAAATGTACCTTTATGTCTATGTGCTTTCTTTTTGAATGATGAACGGGGTTTTTCACAATTTCTAGAGGAGCAGCGTTATCACAAAAGATTGGAGTGTTAACGAATTCTATACCGTAATCAGTGAGCTGATTTTGTATTCATACTACCTGTGAGCATCCAGTGGATGCTGCCACGTATTCAGCTTCTGCAGTTGATTTTGAGACGGTATGCTGCTTTTTGCTCTGCCAAGAAATGAGTCGATCTCCCAGATACTGACATCCACCAGTTGTTGACTTCCGGTCAAGATCACTACCTCCATAATCACTGTCAGTATATGCAAACAATTGGAAATCAGTGTTCTTTGGGTACCAAAGTCTAAGCCTAGGCCTGCCCTTTAGATACCTAAAAATACGTTTGACATCAATTAAATGTGAAAGTTTAGGATTAGCCTGATAGCGGGCACACAGACACACTACATGCATAATATCCGGCCTGCTTGCTGTCAAGTACATAAGTGATCCAATCATCGAGCGATACATGAATTCACTCACTGGCTCCCCATCTGCATCTGCTGTCAGTAGTGGTCTGGATGCCATGGGAGTTGAGATTGGCTTGGAGTCTTGCATCTTGAATTTTTCTAGAATCTCATTCACATATTTTGCTTGGTGAATAAGAATCCCAGATTCGTCTTGTTTTACTTGCAAGGCTAGGAAGAAGCTCATCTCTCCCTGATCGCTCATTTCAAATTTCTTTCTCATTATCTCTTCAAACTCGGTGCATAATTCTTCGTTTGTTGACCCGTAGATGATGTCATCTACATAAACTTGCACCATGATGATGTCGTCCTTCACCCTCTTCCTAAATAGTGTCTGATCAACTACTCCTCTTGAGTATCCATTCTCCACCAGATGAGTTCACAGTGTCTCGTACCACGTGCGAGGAGCTTGATGTAGTCCATACAAAGCCTTATCCAGAAGATACACATGATCTGGATACTCCTCATCTACAAACCCCGGTGGTTGAGTCACGTACACTTCCTCATTCATTTCTGCATATAAAAATGTTGTCTTAACATCCATCTGGCGAACTGTGAAGTTTAGAAATGATGCCACAGCTAGAAATATCCGGATAGCCTCCAATATTGCCACAGGTGCATACACCTCATCATAGTCAATTCCATGAATTTGTCTGTGGCCCTGAACAATCAACCGTGCCTTGTTTCTGACAATTATACCCATGTCATCTTTCTTGTTCTTGTATAGCCAACGTGTGGGTATAACCTTCTTGTCTTCTGGCCTTTCCACCAGACGCCACACTCCCAGCTTAGAAAACTGATTAAGTTCATTGTGCATGGCCTCTATCCAACTTGGATCTCTGAGAGCAACCATCACATTAGGAGGCTCAATCTGGGATATGAAGCACGAATACATGCAGAAATTAATGTATCCCGTGCGGCTTCTAGTTGTAACCCCTGCTAAAACTGGCCCAAGTATATTGCTAATTGGATGGTCTTTGTTGATCCTTGATACTTGAACATCTGGCACAGCAACAGAAACAGGCAGGTTAGAATTAACAATATTATCGGTCATACCTTGGTTTGGAGAAACTTCTGAATCAGCATCTTTAGTTCCTGATGATCCTGGAGCATCTGCATTGACATTAGTGGGAACTGCATCTGGTGCTTTCTCAGCAACCTTTTCAACATGAGTCCTTGATTCTGATGATTGTGCAAATATGTTTTCTTCTTCACCTAATTGATGGAAGACATTTGAAAAATTGAATCCTTCAAACAGCGTCCCATAGTCAAAAATCCAATCCGGTCCACTCCCTGCATCTGTAGGATTGTCTTCAAGCCAATCCACGTTATATGCCTCGATGATAACCTTTGTGGTTTTGTTGTAGACACGATAGGCACTATTTGTAGAATAACCCACGAAATAACACTCATCGGCCTTAGCTTCGAATTTCCCAACATCGGACTGAATCAGAACCGTGCAAGGACACCCGAATGTCTTGAAGTATCCCACTGTTGGCTTCTCTTTGTAAACAATCTCATAGGGAGTCTTCTCATGACGCTTGTTCAACAGAACACGATTCTGCACATAATAGGCCGTATTGACCGCTTCAGCCCAAAAGAAGATTGGCAATTTAGCTTCACACATCATTGTCCTTGCTGCTTCAATGAGTGTCTTGTTTCTTCTCTCAGCGACTCCATTCTGTTGCGGAGTGTAGGGCGCACTAAATTGTCTCTCTATCCCCTTTTCTCCACAGAACATATTTAACTCAGCATTTTTGAATTATGTTCCGTTGTCCGTTCTGATAGCCTTGACCTTCTCGTTCAGCTGATTCTCTATAAGCGTGACAAACTGCTTCACTAGATCGGAGTTTCATACTTGTTTAATAAGAAGAAGACCCAAGTGAATCGTGAGTAGTCATCCACAATCACGAGACAGTAAGAGAATTTGCTGATGCTTTGAACTTGCATAGGCCCAAATAAATCCATGTGAAGAAGTTGCAACACAGATGACATTGAATTTGCTATCTTCGAACGGTGTGGCAACTTGTGCTGCTTCCCCTTCGCACAAGCCACACATTTTTCCACAGTAGAGAAATCTTTGATAGGCAGTTTTCTGACATGTTCTCCCTTTGCAAGCTTGGTCAAATTCTTCATGTTAGCATGCCCCAGACGCCTATGCCACAAAAGAGCTAAGTTCTCATTTTGTTTGGATATGAGACAGGCTTCTTCTGAAGTTGGGGGTTGACCCATATTGAGCTGATAAGAGTTTGCTCTTCTCGGAGTACGCATCAAGATGCACTCCTCTGGAATCTTCACACCAGGCTTGAGAATAATGCACTCCTTGCGGTTGAACAACACAGAGTAGTCTCTATCACAAATCTGAGAGACACTCAGTAGACTGTGTGACAGCTCCTCCACATAGTGTACGTCAGAAAACAATAAATTACCACTTCTCACCACTCTTTTCTTGCTTATCCTTCCACCCACACCACCTGCAAATGATACTCCTTCCCCATTGAAGTCTTCCACATCTTCCAAAAGGGATAAATCTCCGGTCATATGTCGGGAGCAACCGCTATCAACGTACCAGAGATTATTGATTGATCTTCTTGGCCGTCCCTACACATATCAGAGATCAGTGAGATTTAGGTACCCAGGCCATAACAGATCTGGGCACACCTTTGGAATCAATGTAATTAACTAATTGGAGGGTCATTTCTTGCTTTTCAGGTACATTCACATTTTGAATGTTGACTTTTGGTTTCTTTTTTGGAGATGTGGCCTTTTTACCAGATGGCTTTTTAACAGTTGTCCACTCAAGTTTCAGTTTTGTGTAAATCAGTTGTTTTGTTTGAGTGACATCTTTTTGTTTTAAAGCCTGTTGCTCAACATTTGCTTTGCCATTTGGTTTATTAACTCTTTTGACTTCAGCCATTTGTTTCTTAACAAATTCTGGTTTTATCTTATCATTTCTTTTATAAACTCCTTTTGATGCATAAGTTGGTTTTGGAGTTTTGCCCATATTCCATTTTTCAACAACAGGCTTTGTCACAGGTGCCTTTGTGTTTGAAACCTTAGACTGTTGAGTCTTCATTGGTTCCAAGCACTGCTTCCCCTTAAACAAAGCTTGTTGCTTCTGCTTTTGTTTTTCTCCTGTCATCATTTTCTCCAACATACTAGTCCGTGGGTTTTGCGGATAGTATGGTTGAAATGGTCTATTTACACAATTAGGAGCAAAGTGTCCTGGTTTTCCACATTGAAAACAGTTCATGAGTCTAGGTCCATTGACATGACTACAGAGGTATGAACGTCTTGGGTAAGACGACTTCCACTCTGGCTTATCATCCCATTTGTGTATAACACGTTTTGTATCTTTTTCCGGTTGTGTAATTAAACAAATTGCTGTAACTGAGTCTTGTTTGTTCTATTGAAAGCCGACACAACCTGGGGATAAGCTACAAAGTCTTTGGACTTAGTCTCACGACCTACTTTAGTGTTAGGCACACGAATTTTAAAACCATCAACTTTTTCATTGGAATTAGAAAGATGTTTTGACAACACGGATACAACTACTTGTTTTGACTTGGACGTATTAAGTTCTGACACAGATTCCAGAACATCGTCCTTGGGTAAATTAAGACTAGAACTACTAGACACATGAGATTCATTGACTTTCAAACATTCAGCATCCTCCCCTGACACATCTTCAATACCTACTTCATCTGCACATGAAACAAATCCATCAGCAGGTTCAACACTATTGTTTAATGATTCATGGGACGGACCTGATTTACTTGTGGATGCCATTGTTTCATTCTGTTTACCCAACCCATAGATCATGTGTTTCTCATTTTCAAATTCCTGATCAGTCATAGGTGTCACTCCAACTAGAACACTATCTAACGGAGGTCCCATCTCTTGTGTTCCTGCTTCAGACCGATCAACCTGATCCTCCTCTAAGATTATTCCTATTATATCTCTAGTTCTATCCTGAGGAACATCATTCTTGCTTTTGTTTGAGAAGCTAATTCCTATTCCACCTTTGTCTTTTCCTATTCTAACATCAATTATGCAGGTGTTCAAAGACTTACTGGCCTCTAGCATTCTCTTGCTTCTCATATGATTCATATCAAGTTTTACCTGCAACTCATTGTTCTTATGTTTAAGTTCATCTAGCTGCTTACTTAGTTCAGCTATTTCTAACTTAGCATTGTCATACAGCAGAGCTTTCTCAGTGGCAAGTTTTTGATATTTCACTATGTCTAATTTTTGTGCTTTTACCTTTTCCTCATTCTTCTTCCATCTACCCTTAAAGGAACTCCTCTCGCATTTTATCTCAAACAATTCTAACTGATAATTTTTACAGATTTGTCTAAGTCCAGGAGTTATACGAGCACAAGTGGGATCAGGACATACCTTATCGTTATCAATCTCAGCAGCAAAGGCTTCCTTGTCATCCACTGGAGTTTCTTCAGGTTTCTCATCAGTCACAACAAAAGCATGCTCTTTCTCTTCATCCCTTTCCATAGCAGCAACCATTGCATGTGACAAGCTAAGCTCTTTTAACTGAGGTGTCCAATCATATCCACCTCCTTCCTGCACGACCAAAGCACTCGACTCAGCCTTTCCCTTTCCATCACCTGCTTTCCTTTCTTCTGTTCTTTCTTTCCTCGGCTTTGTGCACTCTCTTGCGAAATGCCCATACTCATCACAGTTGTAGCACCTCAGCTTGCTTTTGTCAAACCCCATCCTGATCTTATCTTGGTCCTTCCACACATTCCTCCCAGTCTTTGCCATGAACTTCTTAGCTCTGAAAAAATCCATTGCCATCTGCCAAGAGACTTCCAACATCTCTACATCTTCTGGATTTATCTGATTCAGTTCACCCGACAGCATCTCAGTTGGCACTAAAGTTCCTACCATGAGAGCATGATAGCTGTTCATAAAGCCCATACCGAGGGCAAAGTTAGGATCATTCGTAGCATCAGGGTTGACACCTCCACTTGAACTTGCATGAGGTTGTGCCACAAATGCGGTTGACTTTGTGACAGAGCTTGGTCCACTTCCAGCTGACTTTCCATCTTGCTTAGACACTACTTCTTCTGACAACAGGGCTTGGTTCAATTTTCCCGCCAAGCTAAGGGAGCTTATATGGTTCAATTCTCTCTGCTTGTCATCAATGAGCTTTGACTTCAATTTGTTGATCATCTCATCAAGAGATAGCTCACTCAGCTTGTTGTTGTCCTTAATGATGGAAATGTTGGTATTCCAGGATTTGGGCAGACTATTCAGCAGTTTCAGATTCTTATCTTCCAGATCCGGTTCAACACCATAGCTTGACATTTCGGCCATCAGAGACACGAACCTTTGCACCTGTGCTTCGAAGGATTCACCCTGAATGTGGTTGAACAAATTGAATTTCTGCTTCAGCATTTGCTTGCGACTTGCCTTAATGTCCGGATTTCCCTCACAAGCCATAATCAAAGCATTCCAGAGTTGCTTGGCAGTCTTGCAGTGCTTAAATCCTTGTGCAATGTCTGGTGTAAGTGCCATAGTCATAATGGCAAATGCCCTCTTTGCTTTGTTGCATCTTTCCCAATCATCATCATCATATTCGTCTTTCGTTTTAGCTTTACCTGCATTGGTTCCTTCTGGATGTGTAGGTGTGTGTGGCCCATGAATTACCGCTCTCCAGAGTTTGAGATCAACACTCTTCAAGTGGTTTTCAAACCTATATTTCCATTCCAGAAAGTTATCCGCCGATGTTAGTCTAGGTGGACGACTGATGGATCCAATCTCAAAATCCATTGGTTCGAAATCCATTACGAAAGCTTAGGGAACCTAAATCTAAAGTCCAAATGTCCAACACAAATGATTACGATTACACAAAACTGATTACGATCGTAAAAGCTTGATTACGATCGTGAACACCAGATTACGATCCAACCAAAATCGTAAACACTGAAACCGACTGAGAGAATAGAAAACTCGATTACGATCACCTGATTACGATAAGCACAAGTCGTAAACGCCCGATTCCGATCCAAAAAAGTCGTAAACTCCAATTACGATCAAGTACGATCGTAAACTCGATACTCCGGATCGTAAACACGATAAAAAGGTGATCTTGAACTCGTAAACCCGATTACGATGAAGATCTTCAAACGGAACAATCGTAAACACCAAGAAACCCAGAAACACCAATCGGAAACACGAAGAACAACAGCAGCAGAAATCGTAATCACCAAAACAGCCTTCAAATCTTCAAAAACCAACACTTTAATCCAGAAAACAGCTTGAATCAATATCGTGAGAGCCTCAAATCACAGATTCTTAGCTCTGATACCAAATGTAGGTCCGAAAATCAACCAATCACGATATCCTAATCACAAACGAGTGCGGAATCCTCGTATGTGATTGATTCAAGAAGAATGTAGAAGAAATAGATTTCATCTAAGATAAAGATCAAATCTTGAATGCAAAACACTACAATCTTGAAGCTAATGAAATCTGATCGTAAACTCTAATGAGAGAAAGAAATCGTAAATGTAATCCAAAAGCTTGATCATAAACACAAATAAGAGAGGTATTTATACTACCTCTTACAAAACCTAGGGCCAATCATAAACACAATAGGCCCAATCATAAACACAAAGAAATCGGCCCACATGGCCTAAACATAAACTAACTAAGCCCAAAACTTATAATAACCTAGCCCATAACTAATGTTCATGCCTCTAATAAATATAGCCCAACAAGGACCCCAATACTCGTCAGTTTAAGTAATGACATTTTAATGTGGTCAAATTATTAAACAATAAAAAAATAGTGGTCAAAGTTAAAAACTCTAAAAGTATATTAAAAACAAAAATAGAAAAGTTAAGGGGTATATAATATAAAATAATAAAGTTTTGTGGTCAAAGCATAAAACTATAAAAAGTATAAAAAACGAAAGTAGAAAAGCTAAGGACAAATGTAAAAGTCTAAAAGTTTCTTGGTTAAAGTATAAAACTATAAAAAAAAGTAGTAGCCAAAGTCGAAAATTCTTAAAGTATACTATAAACGAAAGTATAAAAGTTAAGGGGTTTAAAACGTAAAAGTCTAATAGTTTTGTGGTCAAAGTATAAAACTATAAAACTATAAAAAGTATATTAAAAACGAAAGTATAAAAGTTAAGGGGTATAAAACGTAAAACTCTTAAAGTCGCGTTCTTAAAGTAATAAATTAAAAGTAATAGTGGTCAAAGTATAAAAAAAATGACATGGACCAAAAGTGTAATAAAAAAATGACGTGGACCAAAAGTGTAAAAATGAGAAAATATTGTGGCCAACGTAAAAGAAACTGAAAATTGACATGGACCAAAAGTGTAAAAATGAGAAAATATTGTGACCAAGTAATAGAAACTAAAAGTTCACTATTAATCACCAATTTCTATTGTTATATATATAATGAGTTCATTAATTATGAAAACTAAATGAGTTTATAGGTTATACATAGTTGTAAAACTCTTTCAAATCTCTTGTGTTTAAACATGGTTTAATAATAGCATCTCTCAGCTCAACCATAGTTTCAAAACAATAAATTTTCAGATAGATCAATTTTGTAAAACTACTATGGCATTGAACGAGAATAGGAGGGCGTAGTGACAGTCTGAATGAGAGTAAGATTAGTACTGGTGTTTTGATTTAAGTTCACACCTTAGTGTGGGGTTCTGGGCTACAAGTTAATTTTGGCCTAGACATAATTTTGTTATTTACTTATTTAGCCCACATAAATAAATTTTATACAAATATATCTAGTATAAAATAAATTTAAAATTAAATAAAAATAATTATACGGTCCGGTTTGGTTTTATACAGTTTGAAAATTCTAAAACCGAAGCCAAACCGTTCGTTACGGTTTATGAATATTTGAAACCGAAACCAAACCGTTGAAATTTAAAACCGAACTGAACCGATTTGTTTGCAACGATTTGAACGGTTTCACGGTTTGAAACCGAACCGTAAACACCCCATAGCTGTGATCATTGATTTTTCTTTTAGTTTTAATAACTATTTACAATTTTAAATGTTTAAATTTAAACTTTCATATTTTATTCATCTTATTTCTGTTTTACATGTGACTAGATATATTGTATTACCCTATAATAACATAAGACAACTTAGAGTACAAATTTTAAAACATGATGTACAAGTCACTAATGCACATTATATAGTTTTGCGGCATTTTTGTCATTGTTGTTTAAATTGAAGGGCAAAATATACCTTCTCCTTCCTTTGACTCCTTTACCCACCCACATTCCTTATCCAGGATTTCAGGCCTCCAGGGTATGGCCCTCCCCTCTCTCATTTCACTCATACACGCATCGTCTCTTCACCCATAACAAACCCTAGAAATCTATAGGACAAGCTAACATTACTCTGCTTTCTGTCCTCCTCTTTTATCTCTCTCTCTAAAACTTCTCTCTGCTCTCCCTCAAATATTTTTTTACGTTATCGACTTATCATCAATGATGGATCTGGTAGCCTGAAAACGCCGGTCGGCGGTAGCAGAGGTGGTGAGCACCTTTAATAGACACGATTTTCAGCGGTAGGGGTTGTCTCCGGTGAAAACAACACCTGTTGACCATCGTCTTCTTAATTTAGATGCCACAAGTGGCTACGTTGCGAGTTTCGTGGGTTAAACCCTAGATCTGCGCTAGTTTTTGGTGGCAGTCAGACCACAGATGCGATTCCGGCAACGGCGATCGTTCAGCCTAGGGTTCAGGCGAGAGACTTTCCGTTAAAGGTACAACCCGCCTATTGCATTTGTTTTTAACCCTTGCTCGATTTCTCAAGCCCTTAAACTCAAATCTCATTTGTTACGTTCTTGCAGGTTCTACACCATATTCTTCAACGCATGTATGTTTTCAAGTTATTTTTTTTTCATTTGAAAAGCCTTGGTTAATGCCTTAGATAGTTAAGATTGGGTTATATTTTGTAGGTGCTAAACGACGATACCTTATCGTGCCAACGTTATTCTTGGTATGCACTTAGCTTTCCGATATATAAAGCATGGATTGTAATCTGTTAGCATAGTATAGTATGTTCATAAATGTCATTTTGCTTAGTTAATCAATTGTGTTACTGTAATTCAAATTAATTAAAGGTTGAAGATAGTCTAACACTATCTATTGAATTTAAGTTTAGACTAATATGGTGGTTCTTAATATACCATTATGTTGAAATCCAGTTCATGATGTATTTTATTTGTTTTGAACATCTCTGTTCTGTTTATCAACATAGGTGTTATGGTTTATCAGCATAAGTCTTTTAAACAGATTTATGTGTTTGTCAAGTTATGTTAATGGTTTATTGTTTTTGTTTTTCTA
>JBCNJP010004907.1:0-17639 GCA_039602395.1 Deinandra increscens subsp. villosa | reverse complement strand
ATCTAACACCTTAAACACGAGTTTTCACCATCAAATCACCAAGAACACTTTTTAAGCACAAAGTAACCTAACTAGCATGGATCTTCGTTATGGCATGATTTTACATGTAAAGTTGCAGACTTTAGGCTAGATCTAACATCTCTAAACATCATATCAGAAGATCAAACGATTCCATGAAGGTTTACACATTCTTCTTAAGAAAACACAAAGAAAAGCATAGAAATGGTCATGAGACTTATGGGTAGCTCAATGGATGATCTTCAAGGCTGAGATCACGGTGATCCTTGGTGGTTCACAGCTGTCCAGAAGTGGCTAGGTGGTGGCGGCTGGGTTCCAACGAGAGAGAGAGAAAAATGGAGTGTGTATGTGTGTGTTTTGTGGTGATGTATGCAAAAATGACCATTTAGGGTTTTATTTTAGTTTATATACTAAAGCTTTGGTGGGCTTTCATTGGGATTTGGGCCCCAATGATTAGTCCATCATTAGCCCATGATTAACATGTATGCATACACTCTAATTACTCGATTAATCATTAAACTAGGCAATTTAAACAATTTATCACATAATCAAGAATTTACAATTTGTCATGCTATTAATAATACTAAATCATGTGTTTAAATCACATTGCACATAATGACAATAAATAAATAAACACATAACACATATGGACGGGTTCGGTGATCAACCAAGGGTCGTGGACGTATTCGGCCTAGTTAAGCATTAGTTACTAAGTTAACACTCATAACATAACTAACGCAGATTGTCTAACGGAAGTTAACCTTGGAATTCTCGGGTGTCACATCTATGGTCTACACCAAGCCCCAAGGAAGTGGTACGAGACGTTATCGACATATCTGCTGTCAAATGGTTACAAGCGAGGGGTAATTGATCAGACACTATTCATTCGACATGTTGGTGAAGATATGCTATTAGTGCAAGTGTATGTCGACAACATCATCTTTGGTTCAACCAACGTCGGCCTATGCCATGCATTTGAGGAGTTAATGAAGAAGAAATTTGAGAAGAGTGCAATGGGAGTGTTGACATTTTTCCTTGGAATTCAAGTGAAACAGAAACCGGATGGCATTCTTATCAGCCAAGGGAAATATGTGAAAGAGATCCTGAAGAAGTTTGGGTTTCAAGATTCTAAAGGCTTCTCCACGCCCTTCGTCACTCGCCACAAGTTGAATCAAGATTCGGAGGGTGTTTGTGTAGATGAGCACCTATACAGGTCTATGATTGGCTCTCTCATGTATCTGACAGCAAGTCGTCCCGACATCATGTTTGGAGTCTGCCTATGTTCCCGTTTCCAGAGTAAGCCGAAAGAATCGCACTTAATGGCCGTGAAGAGGATTTTCCGGTACTTGAAGTCCAATCCAAACAGAGGACTTTGCTATCCTAAAGATCCACTCTTTGACCTTCGAGCCTTCTCAGATAGTGACTACGCCGGTTGTGAACTCAATCGTAAGTCTACGACGGGAGGAGCTCAGTTTTTAGGGAACCGTCTGGTCTCGTGGCAATGCAAGAAGCACACAACAGTGTCAGTCTCAATGGCTAAAGCGGAGTACATTGCTGCTGCCTCCTGCTGCTCTCAAGTGCTATGGATTCAGAATCAGCTGCTGGACTACGGTTTGAATTTCATGGGTACCCCTATTCATATAGATAATAGTTCTGCTGTTTCCATTGTTAAGAATCCCATTCAGCATTCTAAGACTAAGCATATTGAGATTAGGTAGCATTTCATTAAGGACTGTGCCGAGAAGAAACTAGTCACTTTAGTCCATGTTAATACAGATGATCCGTTAGCAGACCTTTTCACTAAGCCATTTGATATGTCTATTTAACTTTCTGATTAGTGTTGTAGGCATGATTAATTATGATTGAACCTTCGCCATTCCCTAGTATGTTAGTATCTTGACTTCATAGGTTTAGTAACTTAGGAGTGTTATCTATTTTCTCTTTATGCTTGTTTGATTTTATTTTCTATTCTTACCTTTAAATTTTTTCTGGTCTTTTATTCTTTTGACTCTTTGAGTAATTTTTCAGGTTTTTCTGACCTTGATTTGACCTAAACACTTATGTTTGTGGTTGTCTTGTGTCATGTCTCTTTTAAGAGATCAAAAAGATTTTTCTTGTTTATTTTATGTTTTTGTGTCTGTCTTTCGTGCCTACAATGTGGAAGATAAACCAAAAACATTGAAAATTTGACAAAAACAACAAAAATAGTGTTTATTTTTGTAATCCATTAAGTGTCTTTAAACACATGTCAAATACAAAGAAAAATCAAAATCCTTGGTCTGTGGTCGGACAAAATGTGAAGGAACATGATATGATTCTGGTCTTGTAGATCTAACCATAGGATATGATCCAATCGACCGGTAACTCTATCATTTAATGTGTTGGTAGGCTCAACATACTGAGAAGTAAACAAGTCTCTGTGATAACACATTAATTTCATTGAGAAATGTGGACCTTGGGAGTTTAAACAGTGGCATATTCTTTAAAGTTGCCCTTCTCATTAGTACTAGTAAGAAAACTCTAATCACACATCCTCTGTTTCTTCAGTATTAAGTTGACTTATTTTAAAACCAACACAAGAGACTCATCTGCTGAGGAAACTCTGACCTTGAGTCTCATCCATAAATAAAGCTGAGACACATCTGCTGTGAGAAATCACTGACCTTGTGTTCTTACGATCTATCATTGCATAAAATAAAGTGAGAGGTCATCTGCTGAGGAGACTCTGACCTTGACACTCTCACCCTGCCAAAATTCATTCATATATAGTCATGAAAGAAGGGTTATCATGATTCCATGACTATATCTATGAAATAAGTCACTTAACACTAAAGAAAAGGGGGAAAGATTACTTTTAAAAGTGTGATTGAATCTAAAAAGCAATTTGATGATTGGTAGAATACTGTTAACTTCCAACCTAATAAGGACCCCACAAAATATTTCTCTAAACTGGACATAAAACATGATAAATACATCACATGAGACAAGTTGAAAATTACCTTGTATGAGCTTAAGTGGATAAACAATACCGACAATCTGACTTAGGGTACCGGACCCGAAAGGTGATTTGAGTTATAAGTGTTATTGCTCACGTAATTGACCGGTATGATTCTAAACATGTCTGACCACGACCATACAAAAATTGGTGAATTTTCAAAGTCAAAGTGCTTAAATTTCCAAGTTTGGTGAAAAATTGACCAACTTGTGTTAAAATCAATCTTGGTATTGGTTTGAAGTTAACCAACTTAAAAGAATATGGATTCTTAAGTTCGGGTGGAAAATTGACCCAACTCGGATGGAATTGAAAATTTTGAGTTCGGGCGGAAAATTGACCCAACTCGGATGAAATTGAAATTTTGAGTTCGGGTGGAAAATTGACCCAACTCGGATGAAATTGAAAATTTTGGGTTTGGGTGGAATTTTTGACCAATCAAAGTCAAATTTAGGTACTAGGTGTGTCATGGTCAAATTTGTTGAAATTAACAGGTACTTGACTTATTAATACAAAAATTATCTTCCTGGTAGGTTATTGGTTGCAGACATGCTATTCTTTAAAGTTTTGGTTATGTTGAAAATTTTTATTACATTTTTTACCCTTTTGTTACAATTCTGCTCTTAGCGGACTTGTTTATTGCCTTAGCGAACTTCTGTCTGAGGCAAGTCCGCTAAGAATGGTTAATAGGTTTGCCTTTAGCGAACTTGTTTAAAAGACTTGTAATTTTGAGTATTTTTTCTTAAAGTCCGCTAAGAACAAATTGTTCTTAGCGAACTTGATAGTTTTTGTGTCTTTTAAATGGTGAGAAGTCCGCTAAGTTGAACTTGTCCTTAGCGAACTTCTCCCATGTTTTATTTTTTGTTTAAGTGTTTGAGAAGTCCGCTAAGAAGGATTCTTGCCTTAGCGAACTTCTCCACTTGCATTATAAGTCTACTGAGGTTAAACTGTTCTTAGCGAACTTGTTTATACCTTAGCGGACTTCTTTTTTTACTTAGAAAATTTATTGCTGTCACAAGTTCCATTTGGCCTTAGCGTACTTGTTTTTAGCCTTAGCGAACTTCTTCAGGCTTAGCGAACTTCCTAGACTTAGCGAACTTCATTAGGCTTAGCGTACTTCTTTGAGGCCTTAGCGAACTTGTTTTAATATGTTTCCCTTTAGCGAACTTATCTTAGTCTTAGCGGACTTGAGACAGTTCTTAGCAAACTTGTTTAAATACCTAGATATTTCTAAGTTCGCTAAACCTAACACTATATAAGGGAGACTTAGCCACTTTTCTCATTCACTTTTTCAAAATCATACACCCGCTTCTCATACTCTCGAACCGGCGACGAGAAATTCTCACTGTTCGATCGAAATCCCTCAATTCACTCTCGAATCTGTCACTTTCATTGCATTTAGGGTTGATTCGCTCACTCTTCTTGCATCCACAGGTTCGATTTCCCTCAATTTTAGGTTGATTTCGGTTTTGGTGATGTTCATGAGCAGTATGGTGCGATTGTGTATGTTTTAGGATTCTGATGTGATAATTTGTTGATTGAATAGATTCGAATCGATTCTTTCTTGTTCCTAATTCACATGTGATCAAGATTAAGGTATGTGAATCTAATCTCACAAATTTCACACTTTGAATCTGAAAATTTTATATACAGGGGTTTGGTTGAATGTGGTTGAACATGAAATTCCTTTGAGTGTTACATAACAGTTGGTTACCTTGTGTTCTTGTTGATCAGTTTGAACCATAGAGATTATTTATATTGATAAACTTAGAAGCTGTGACCTCTGTTATTTGGATACTTAGAATTTTTTTGTTTAATTGTCAAAATTTTGGAACTCGGTTGTTAAATGGAGGTCCACTGTGGCTGCTGCTATCATGCTTGTGAATCACAAATTGTTTCTAGTAGATCTGCCCTTTGACCTAAGTTGGTAACTTTGTTAGTTCCTAAATCCTTGACCTTGAAATTGGATTGACATAGAGAATAAAATCTTGCATGGATTACTCTCTTTGTCTCCATAACAACCTTTGTTCTCTTATGGGTTATTGACAAATTGATGAATTATGAACTTGAAGCATTATGAACTATTGTTTAGTCAAGGGTTTAATCAAATTGATGCTTTAATTTCAAGTTTTCCTTAATTATGTCCTTAACTCAAGTTGTTTAATTAATTGCCTATATTTACTGTGTTTGTCTATTTTCTGAGTTTAACTTGGCTTGTCTGATCCCATGACAGAAACTGTTATTGTTGTGATTTGATCAAGACCATTGCATCTCTTATTGTGATCTTAACTCAAATTAGATCCTCAAAGAGGCATGTTGTTCTAATCTTTTGGCAAATTGAGTCAAACTCAAACTTGGCTACACAGGGGCAAATCCTTATTTTATTTTGGTTATTTGAAGCCTACTTGATGTCTAATATAAATTGCTTGATCCCAGCAGATTATTCTTACTGAGTCAATTGAGAACTCACTGCATCTTAGATTAGATCTTAGTCACCCATAGATCTTCACAAAGGTATGTGTTTCTCAATACAAGTATTCATGTTGTTAATCAGGTAGTGCATCACCTTGTATTTAAGCTCTGATTGAACACTTATTTGGTCATTTTGACTTTAATAAGTCAAAATTGGCATTGAATTGTTTTTATGAGACTTATGTGACTATCTTTGCTTGAATGTGAATTTGGTGACTTGGTTATGTTTTTTTTAATCCATATGTGCTTATAGTTGTATGTTAGGATTGAATTTGACATGTAAAGACACCATCTCATCTGTTAAAGCATAAATTGTCATTTTTGTCCTTTAAATGATCAAATTGGAACACTTGACCCATTAGGACCTCTTGCATGTTTATAGGTGTTAATTTGACTTTGTTGCTTTGAGACAATCCTTGTTGATGTTAATATGAGATTTATACACTTTGTAGTCAACTCTAAGTGTTGTGAATCTGCATGTGAGATCCTGCTGGTCTTAGCGAACTTGATTCAGTCCTTAGCGCACTTCATGCCTGCTTAGCGGACTTGTTTTGTTCCTAGCGAACTTGTTTCCCTGCTTAGCGAACTTGTTTTAGTTCCTAGCGTACTTGTTCTCTCTTTAGCGAACTTAATGAGTTCTAGCGGACTTGTTCTTCTGCTTAGTGGATTTTGAGTCAATTCATCATATTTATAGATCAGTATTTGAATTTCTGACATACTAGGATCGTTCTAATAGTTTGACAAGTTAGTGTTACACTCATTACATGTATAAAATTGGCATTATTAGATATGATAGACGTGTTATATCCTAACTTCCTTGTCCTACACCTAAAAGTGCTGATTTCAACTTAGTTTTTCTTGTCCTAATCATAAGACATCAAATCAAGGAGTTCACAAGCTCGGGTGGAACCAAGTCACAATGTGACTTTCCCTGAACTAACTTGACAAACTGGGATCTCAAAACCTCACAATATACTATTTAAACTTAAAGTCACTTGGTTTTTGATCCCAGATTGCCAAAACCTCCTATATTTAATGTCTTTGACTATTGTTGAGACTCAGTAGTTGAATTTTCAATAATACCTCTTTGACCCAACAACAAGTTAAAATTTGGTTGGTTCAATCTAAGTTTTGGGTCATTTACAGTTTTTATGCAATACTTTCATTTAAGTCAAAATTTATGGAGATTTAGATCTGGCTCACTATTTTCCAGATTTTAAATGTTACACACACAAATTATTTACTTCCTATGATACTTACCTTTGTTTATCATGATATTCCGGTTGCATGTGATCATTTTTGGAGTATATGCACTATGTGAGTTGGTTTATGTCATTGATTCTAATATGAAAAGCTCTGTCACTATCACGAGTCTAGTGTGACATGACATTCATCTAGTGTCAACTTGGATATAATCCTTTAATTCTATATGTGCAGATGCCTCCCAGACAAGCTGTTGAAGCTTTAGAGTTTGGTCGTTTGCACAACGGAAGGTGCGTGTTTAACAAGAACTGGGAAGGTGCTGATGAGCAGACAATTGACTTACTACAACAATCAACTTGGGAAACAACTATGCAGATCAACCCTGTCTTCTATAAGGGTATTATTGAAGCATTCTGGAGCAATGCTCAATCTGCAGAGCTTGATGATGGTCCAAATATTATAAGGTCCAGGATCCAGAACGTTGATGTTGAGATCACTGAGGAAAAGATTAGAACGGTCCTAAACTTACAAGATGCTGACAAGCCCAAGACTTTCACAAAGACTCAATGGCAGTCAACAATCACAAGAATGGGATATTTTGGTGTCTTTCTCCTAGATGTCAGCAACAAAATTCACAAGACCTTATTCTCGATCAACTGGAGGTTCATAATCAGCTTCTTCATTTCTGCCTTCGGACACAGAAAGGCAGCTCCTAATGATTTTGTTGAAGAAACTACATGTGCTCTACATGGGTTTGTCACTGGTGAGTGGTTCAATCTTTCACACCAACTCCTCAAATGGATGATTGCTAATCTGCATCCCACTGGAAGAGCAAAGAAGTTCCTGATGTACCCCCGGTTCATCCAGGCTATCTTGGATCATTATTACCCAAGATCAAGCAAGGAGAAACCATCTCTACAAGTTTAATGAACACTAGCTCATACAGCAAGTACCATAAAGGTAAATATCAAGGGAATGCTGTACCTTTCTTTCCCGAGATGATTGATCGGATTGCTCTCGCTGATGCCGAATGAGATATTCAAATAGGTGAAGCAGTTGTTGAAGCTCAAGTAGAACATAATGAGGCTGATCAAGTCCACACTGAGTTGTATTTAAATGCACCTGCTACTGCTGCTTCTGATGGTGTTGAAGACCCTGGGAATCTCCAGGGTACAAGTGCTGAAGCTTCTGAGCCTGCTGAACGCTCCTCAAGTCCTGTGCTGGTGGATCTGTCTGAAGAAGGAGAAGGAGACGACAATGATGATGATGAAGGGTCTGACTCCTCATATTCTGATGACAGTCCCACACAACCTGAGGGCATTCATCCTTGGAAAAGACAAAGGACTGGAGACTATTCCAGGGCCTCTACAGCTACGACACCACAATCATCCTCTGATAAAAGCTATAATCCATCACAGGATGAACATGATGATGAGGAGGATTCAGTGTCTCTCATTGAGGACGATCTTAAATATAACCTTAAAGATGAGACTGATAGTCCTCCCAAGTATCCTCCTAAAACTACTTTACAAACCCTGACAAAAACTGGTGGGAGTAGTTATAAATCCGCTGAGTTCTTCATCAGAGCTGAGAGAAGTAAGTCCTGTACTGAAAAACTCAAAGTCAGAAGGAAGCCCGCCACACAGGATGATTATGAATTGGTGAGTTCATGTGGCACTCCATCGGACACAGCCTTAGCTGCACCAACTATCTCTCCATCTCCTTCTGAACAATTTGAAGGAATAGACATGGATATGAGACCACTGGAGCAGCTAGCTGAAGCTATTATCACCACCACTGACATTACTGGAATTGTTGCTACCAGCCCATCAGCTTTAGAATCTGAAAAGGTGATGGAACTTCAGACTGAAATTGTCAACCTTCAGAGTCAGAATGACCATCTAAACTGTTCACTACAAGTGGAAAATCAAAAGATTAATGACCAGTCACAAGTCATTGCTGAACAAGCTGCTGAAATTCAAAGACTCAAGGATTTGTTAGCCAAATCAAGTGAAGGCAAACAATTAAGTGACAAACCAGATGATGATACCGGTGATAAAGAGAATGAAATGCCAGAAAACCAACCTGAATCTGATAAAATAAGTGAAAGCAGGAATTCTCAAGACCCCATATCTTCTACTACCATTCCTGCTGGTAAAGACTCTACTGGTGTTCAAGACACCTCAAGCCCATTGCATGACAGCGATTTTGAAATCGATGATAACATTGTCATAGAAGGAGATGATCTTAATTTCTCTGATGACGAAGATTCTTTTGTCAACAGCCTCCTTCATGATGAACCAGTTGATATTTACATCGACCAAACCGTCTTGGACTTTGAGATGTCTAATTTCAGGGAATACTATGCCGAGAATCTATACTCAAGAAGAAACTCATGCGGTATTCTCATTGAGACACTTGAGGATGGTAATGAAGCAGCTTATGAAGAACATCCATACTTTGTAGACTTTGGAGACGAAAGTGACATGAATGAGCTAGGTCAAAGAATGAGCGTGCTCATGAACGAAGCAAATCCTCTGAACTACATCGACTTGGATAAGATCAATAGTGAGGATGATGAACAAGAGAAACCTCCTTGTCCTACTCCAATCCAAGTAAAGATGGAAGTAGACGATGAGTATGTGAGTGTGCCTCTTTCGACCATCATGTCTACAACAAAAACACTTGCCTTGGACATCAACCCATATGTTCCAGGTCTTATTCCAACTGATGCTAAAATCATCAATCTTGAGACAAGTGCTGATCAAGAAACTGAAAGTCAAACTGATCTTGGTATTTCTGCTGAGCAAGATCTCCGAAATCAGATCTTTGAAGCCTCTTCATACGCTTCTCCTCTGACTCTGATAAGGAGGAAGTTGATCCCAAGGAATCGGCTGCTCCAGAACCTGCTGTCACAGAGCAACCCAACCCTTCTGATAAGGATAAGGGAAAAAGAATATTGACTCCTGAAGAGATTGCAGAGGAGCATCTGAAAAGGGAAGCTGAGAAAGAGAGGTCTCGTCGAGCGCTTATTGAAAAAACACACAGTGAACAAAACCGACTGCTTGAGGAGAAGGCCGAAGCACTTAAAAGATATGAATCAGGCCATCCTCCTGCTGTTGTTTATGGAAAGGGCTCGAGTACTTTACCAGATCGTTTTGCGTCAACAAGAACAGATGAACCAAGGATCCGCATAGTCACAAATTTGGAGGGCACCGATGAAGATGAGGAAGACACCTCTGAAATAGCTCACATGGTTAGATCTCTAATGAGACACAACTTCTCCTTAGAATATCTGATGAGTCTTACAGACATTGAGTTGACCAATGAAAACTCGTAAAGCGTCGGATCTAGTGATTTGTACACCGAAATCGGACCGAAAGTTCACCCGAAGCTAAGAACACAAAAATGTAAATAATCACTCGTTTATAGCTCGAATTGATCGATGATTACATGATTTGAACTCGATTACAGCCTCTAATCATGATCCTAGACTCAAAACTCTCAAAGATTCGAGATCAAAAACTCCTCCCTTACAAATAAAACTCAGGTAAAACGGTTATCCGAGAGGTCTCACTATGTCCGAACTCCAAGCTCCAATATATAAGACCAGCTTGTGAGGGCCGAACTCCAGGTTCGGTGGTAGATCGGCAGCCGTTCGGCGGCAGTTCAGCGGCATGAGATTGTCTTCAATTCCTAATGTACGTAACTCATATATGTAATATTACTAAATCACACTCTAGTCCTCCACTTTAATAGATTGACACAAACTACCCTCTAACTTGATTTAACTATTCTAACTAAAACAACTAACAAAACTAACTGATACACACACGACACATACTTTGTACTAACAAACTCCCCCTTGACGTGTGCTGTATCAGATCTTCAAACTCTTTGAATCTGTCGTTAGTTGATGTAGAGTAGGCATGGCAGGAACAGGACTAAGTCAACTGAACCATTTCTGAAAGTGATAAACTCTTTGACAACTTTGCAACCATGCATGAAATCCATTCTGAGATTTGTATCTGAGAGACTTTGATGATTTCAACCTGCAACCTTCAGAAGACAAAAGTGCAGTTTCTCTTTTCCAAACATAACTTTAATCTTGGAAACAAAACTCTCCTTTGGAGAAACCAAGATATTTAGTTTTTGAAAATTTGTTGTATCCCATGTCGATCAGATCAAAAACAAAGAAGAAAGAAAATCTTTTTGGATTTTACAAAGTTTATATCACAACACACTGAAAATCTTTTTGATTTTTCATAAACTGAAACATAAATGCAATATAGTATTAAACTCTATTTTTTTTTTTTTTTTTTTTGGTGAGAAAGATCACAACATGAGATCATATCAGACATAACGCATCGTACACACTGCAATTTCAAAATACTAAACATGCAAGCCAAGCTGACTGAGAATACAACCGTTTGGTTTATTTCAGCTAAAGCAGGTCATTGTCTATAGCTTTCTGATATGTAATTAAGTATATTTATCGAGCATTGATAACGTGGTACCCACACAATCAGGAATACTGGCAAACTGCTTATTTCATATTTTTGTATTTTTCTTTTATTCAAGCCAAGTTACTTGCAGCAGATTTCTCATACTGATATTGTAAACTTGCTTATACAGAATCAAATGCTATTGAGATATCAAGTTCATGGTGTATCTTGCAAAAAGAAAGCAGAACCCTAAACAAACAACAATCAGGTCGGCCGGTAGGCACGCAGAGAAAGTCCGATTGTTTAGGAAAATAAGAAATGTAAAATAAAGCAAAAGTTGTATAATCCAACAACAATCAGGTCGGTACTCACGTACACGCAGAGAAAGTCCGATGGATTATACGAAACACCAAAGAAAATAAAGCAGAACGTCAAACGAACAACGATCAGGTCGATCTTTCGATACGCAGAGAAAGTCCGATCGTTTGACAAAATAAAGAAAATCAAACAAGTTGAAATTTTTCAAAATAAAGCAAGCGTACACCAGAACATCTCTTTATTCTGTTTTTGGTATTTTCTCATTTTATTTTGCCAGATATGCACAGTACCCATCATGATTTGTAACCACAATTATCAAGCAAGCGTTATCTTTATATCATACTCGCATATATCAGACTACTCAGCACATTCAGTCAAATCAAGCAAGTACCTACAGCCTTTCTTTCTACTTTATTCATGGCAGATAACGTATGCTGATGTACCATCATTTCTCATCTTGTGTTGGATCAATTTCTCATTTTTCATTTTTCATTTTCTTTATACTTTTTGCATTTATCATTTTTTTTTATATTTTGCATTTTCTCCCCTTAAAATTCAACAAACTCTATGTTTTGAATTTTCCAAAATTTTCCCTAAAAATACGAAAGAAAGTAAAAGTAAAGAAAATAAAATTGATCGAACAACACGGATACCTCGCATTTTTAGATTTCGAAAAATCATTTTTCTCAAAAATGTTTGTGAAATATCAACTCTCTGAAATGCTAACTTAAGCAAAATACTCCACTATCAGCAACTTTGCAATCACTAATAGGTCTGCTTGAAGTACCTGCACACAACCTCAAACAACTTTTAGTTAAATACGGGAACCCAAACCGGCTTGGGTCGTCCCGTATCCTCAACAAAATCGTTTCCCGCCGAGGTTGCCATTTTCTGTTTCCAAGAACGAAATGGTTTAGACGATTTCGCTCGATGCGAATCAGAACCATTGAAAAACTTTGATTTGTTGAAAACCATATTCAACAACTCTTCGACCAACATTTTCTCAGGTTTTGAGTGATGTTGTCGATGCCCATAATATGAAAACGCATTTGAATAAGGCATTTTAAAATCATTATTGAAAAATTGTTTTCTTTTTGAAAAATGTGTTGGTTTTGAAAACTGTGGTGACCAATCATCATAATTTGAAGTTCTACCAACAACCGGCTTCTGATGAGCTGGCTTTCGTTGGTTTTTCTGATTTTGTCTAATAGGTACCTCATTGAGAATCATCGAATCGGATGATGGTGATCGATATGAACCACGTGAAAACCTTTTTCGAGTAGCACAATCACGAATCACATGTCCCGTCTTGTTGCAATAAAAGCAAGCTCTCCTATCAACCGACTTAGGAGATGACATGGATTCTGTTGACATTGTAGAATGTTGAGAAGAATCACTCTCTAGACTCTCTAACTTAGAATTTGTTGACAGAAAATCATCATCAGGTTCACACATGATATAATTCTCAATTGGAATATCCTTTTCTTTGTGAACCTTGATATCCTCCATAATTTCTTCTATCTCAAGCACATCTTGGAGATCATTTCCAATACTCACGTTCTCGTCTTTGCTTTCATATCCCAGACCACCATACTTTTTAGATTTATCTGGTACCGACTTAGGTTTCTCATGACCTTGTGAAGCAAGTCGAGAAAACTCATCCTTGATGGCATTTAAATCATTTTTATTGGAAAGGAAAGATTCATCAATCACAATCTCCGAAAATTTGTTGACTTTCACTTTTCCTGGATTGCCGTCAAAAACCTTTTCCTTATCAAGCAATATGGAACCTGAAACAAATTTAGTTCGCTTGTTAGCATCAAAATTCTCTTCATTTTTCTTCTGCGTCTTTGACTTCTTCTTCTCAGAAGAATTATCAGCAAACTTTGAATAATCATGAACTTCTTCCGTTGCTTTCAAAGTATTGATAGAATTTTCAATAACCACTGGAGGTGGAACATTTTTCAGAATAGCATCGCCAAAAATCTGTTGAAAATTCTCCTTTTTGCACAAAAAATTTGTGAAAGACGATGAATTATTGAGATTATGCAGCTGTCTTTTGAAATCACACACCTCAATCTTCATATCTGCAATTATCTTTTGCGCTTCAGCCAACTCTTTTTGTGTTGCAATAAGTTCTTCTGTTGTTCTATTCAGAGTAAACTTTTCTCTCCTCAACTGATCATGAGCATCATATGTTTCTTGAACAACCTTTTCCCATTTTTGTTTATAAATCTCAACATTCTTCTTCAAAAGCTTGTTTTCACGAAGCAATTCAGCTTTAGCATCTAACAGCTTCGTGTTATCCTCTTGATGACTTAATTCTTTAGCAGTAAGATCAGCAACTTCCTTTTCTAGACCTTCAAGTTTGATCTTTGATTTTGCAAACAAATCATCAAAAACTGCTGCCATATCATTTGCTTCTTTCTTCCATTTTTCAACATCCTTCATCAAGTTATCATTTGTTTCAGTCAGTTTTGAAACTTTGTCCATTAACTCTGCTTTCTCATGTTGAAGCTGCAAATCATTCACAACAACTTCACATTTTGAAGACCCATCTTTTTGAATTTCTTCCATAACAGATTCATTCAATTCAGCATATTTCTGAGCAAGAGCATCCCAAAACATTTTAGAATTCTTGCACGTTTTAAATTGAGACGATAATTCTTTTGACAATGCCATTGTGAGAATATCATAAGCTTTTAATTCTCTTTCATAGCATTCCCTTTCCTCAAATGAAAGATCTCTTTGAAATTTAGGAACACCATGCCAATCAGTCGGATATGAATAATTTTTATCAATCGCCTTCCAAAATTCTTCAAAGTTAACGTTGATAAAAACCTCAAAATCATTTTTCCATTCTTGATAAGCTTCACATTTTAATAACTTGGGAACCACCGAACTTGATTGAAATTTACTCATTGTAATTCCACCAGAAAAATGACACTTTGAACCTTGTAACTTGAACTTTGAATTTTGTGAAATCACCAAACAAAATCCCGAAGCCAAGTTTTTTTTTTTTTTTAAGTTTGAAACTATTTTAAAAGACTTTGAAATTAGAGGGGTAAAAACTGAAAATTGGTAAAAGATGACAAAATAGTCGTGAGAACCGTCCCCCCTTTTTTTTTCTCCTTTTCCGGCGAGTAAATCCGGTGACCTTAAACTTTCCGGCGAGTATAAACCCAAAACCACCACGAACTTCAATCGATCATAACTTTCTCAATTCTTAACGAAAATCGAATCCGTAAATTGCGTTAGATCCGTATGAACGAGACTAACAAATCTAGCACCATTGTTGATAGGTTTCGATCGTCGAATCAGGGTGAACAATGAGGAGGAAGATTACGAATTTTTTAAGAAAAAAAAAATGCTCAAAACCTCAAGAATTTGATCTAAATCTGTGAAGAAACCTAAAAAAAAATTGTAGATATGCATTTGTCATGTAAAACCGAGCATGTAGCAATTAAAATCAATCAAAACCGTTTAGATTTGACAAATCCGCCATTGAAGAACCATGAAGAACCATGAAGAACATATATACGTTCTGTAAAATTACGATTTGATCTAATCTTCACCAAAATCAAATCGGTTTGTTGCAATAGCTTCGTGAACTCGATTATAATGTGATGCAACAGGTTTCAGTAGCTAATTTCATCGATTGAATAGCTCTCCATTGAAAATCATACGAAGAACAAAAACTCGCCCCTGTGATTTGCGAATCACCTCAAATCTGAACCGTTCACGACGAAATTGGTTGCATTTGATGCGAAATAACATAAGAAAACTATCTGAGATGGTTAGAACATCCAAATATCAACAAATTCTTTGAATTTTCGAGTCAAAGATAACACAGTTTGACTCGTAAAAGTCAAACAGCTTCAAATCTCTCAAATTAAGCTTCGATTTCGATCAAATTTGATGTAGAATCACACCTGGATTGCTCTGATACCAATTGAAAACTCGTAAAGCGTCGGATCTAGTGATTTGTACACCGAAATCGGACCGAAAGTTCACCCGAAGCTAAGAACACAAAAATGTAAATAATCACTCGTTTATAGCTCGAATTGATCGATGATTACATGATTTGAACTCGATTACAGCCTCTAATCATGATCCTAGACTCAAAACTCTCAAAGATTCGAGATCAAAAACTCCTCCCTTACAAATAAAACTCAGGTAAAACGGTTATCCGAGAGGTCTCACTATGTCCGAACTCCAAGCTCCAATATATAAGACCAGCTTGTGAGGGCCGAACTCCAGGTTCGGTGGTAGATCGGCAGCCGTTCGGCGGCAGTTCAGCGGCATGAGATTGTCTTCAATTCCTAATGTACGTAACTCATATATGTAATATTACTAAATCACACTCTAGTCCTCCACTTTAATAGATTGACACAAACTACCCTCTAACTTGATTTAACTATTCTAACTAAAACAACTAACAAAACTAACTGATACACACACGACACACATATTTTGCACCAACAGATTGTAACCATGATATAGTCAACTGTGTTCCATGCAAAAAGAAATAAGAACGTTAAATCGTCTACCTTAAGGTCGATCTTTCGATACGCAGATAAGGCCTCGAATTTAACAAAATAAGAAAATAAAACAAGTTGAAATTGTATAACTCAACAACAATCAGGTCGGTACTCCCGTACACGCAGAGAAAGTCCGATGAGTTATACGAAACACCAAAGAAAATAAAGCAGAACGTCAAACGAACAACAATCAGGTCGGTCTTTCGACACGCAGAGAAAGTTCGATCGTTTGACAAAATAAAGAAAATCAAACAAGGTTAAATCTTTGCAAAATGAACACATGTATACACAGTGACTTCTCATTTTATTTTTCACATATCTTTTTCTTGATATATCATGAGATATGCATCAAGATGTTGTCCACTAGGTCAAGCATCAGATTTAGTGTATATCACATTTGTATACTTCCTGATTTGCCGAGCCTACCTTGCACATCGATCAAATGATCTTATGGCTTGTTCATCTACTTTATCCATGAGTCAGACAATGTCAGCCAATGTACCATCATTTCCCAAACATGTCGGATACAATTTCTCATTTTTCAATGTTTTTGTATTTTTGCATTTTTCATTGTTTTTGTCTTTTCCAAATTTCTCCCCCTAAAAATGACAACTCTATTTATAGATTTTCATTTTTACTATTTGAAAAACAAGACACTATTTTTATATTTTTGCAAAAACAAACTCCCCCTCAGAATGAGACGGAGTGAAAAACAAGAAAAATTGATCAACCAACACAAATACTTGCAGTGTAGCGTTGTGAAAACAAAAATGACTTGGAAATTCAGTTTAATTAGAACAGATATTTCACAATCAGCAATTTCCCAATCACCGAAAGGTCTTCCTGAAATACCTGCTTGACACCAAATAAAACATTAGATGCTCTGGGATCGGCCCGATTTAACAACATCGGGTCGCCCGGTGTCTTCCACATAGTCGCTGTTGGCCTTGGAAACAACTTTCGGTTTCCATTGCATTGAAGATTTTAATGTTTGATCAGAACCTGAAAATGTTTCAACTGGCGTCTTTGACGAAGACAACTTACTAGTTGTTTTAGATTTAGAAAACCATGGTTCATCAAAAATTTTACCATTATTATCCACATATTTTGCATTTTTGTGAACATATGCAGTCGTCCGACAATTTGCAGCCATATGTCCAGGTCGACGACATGCATAGCAAATTCTTTCACGAAATTTTGAAAAGAACTTGAAAACAGTATTTGGTTTCCAACTATGATTCGTAGCAGGAGAACCATAGTAACCAAAAGAATGATCAGAAGCAAATGAATCAAAGAAATTGTCAGATGAATCATACCTAGGAGATCTTTGTGGTAAAGAATATGAATCACTCGATGAACCTCCAGAAGGATAACATCGATTTCTTGATGTAGAACTATTCGGCTTTTTCTGATGAGCTTGTTTTTGCTGAGTCTGAACAGATTGTTTCTTTGATGTTGCTGAAGTCGAGGAACATGCTGAACAACAACTTTCTTTGGTTTCTTTGTTGTCTGTTGCACTAATACATCCTTGACTTCATAACCCAAACCTTTATGCTTGTAACCTGGAATCTTTGAAGAATTTGAAGAAGAACCCGAAGCTTCTCTCATCCTAGCTTCGCTAGTGAATTTAACTTTTATATCCTTCAGCTT
>JBCNJP010004906.1:0-16302 GCA_039602395.1 Deinandra increscens subsp. villosa | reverse complement strand
TTCATAGCACAGGCGTTCCTCAGGAGGCGGTGCCTGTGGTTTCTTGCCTTTGCCTTCTTTAACCTTCTTGGTCTTGGAGATTTTAGTATTAGTAACTCTGAGCACGTCCGGCATGGTCCTGATCTTTACGTTGGGAATCAACGTAATAACCTCCTCGATCGTCTGAGCCGAACAATTAATCGTAAGAATGCGATAATGTTCTGGTAGAGATCTGAACACTACATCAAGAGCCATCCCGTCAGAGATGGAGCAGCCGAGGTCGATCAGTCTGTCGCGATATGCTTTCATCAGCATGACATGATCGTACGGTGAGGACTCGCTCGTCATAGAGCAGTTCACGAATTGTGAAAGTGCCTCAGCTCGCTCAGTCCTTTAACCCAACTCAAATAAATCTTTGAGTTTACGCATGATGTCATAAGCAGTCATCCCTATGAAATTGTACCGATAATCTTGAGTTATGCTAGATAACATTAGGTCAGTGACGTCCTTATCATCGTCGTGCTTTTGGAGCTCAGTTCGCAAGTTCTCATTTAGCAAGTAAGATGGAATACTCGCGATAGGTCGGTCAATAACATAGAGTTTCCCAAAGAGCCTTAGAAGGTTCCTCAGGGTAGTCTGCCATGCGAGAAAGCCAGTCTCAGTGAAGGGGTCGAGTTGTACCATTGAACTTAATGTAGGTGAGTTTTTTAATAGCCTTCTGAAATAAGCAGAGTAGATTTAAATTAGTATTTTCGATATTTTACTTTCCTTTAAAATAAGTTGGTAAAGTTTATTTTTTAAGAAATCGAGAATTCGTTTAGGCGACATTACTTGAGACCGCCAATTGAGCCTCAGGATCAAAGCCGTGTAAACAAACTGACAACGGGTGTCAACTGTGAGACTCGGGTGTCAATTGTGAGACTCAAGTCACAATTCTCGGTATAAGGCCGCTATATATATACTAGTGTATTTTGCGATACGTTTAGCCTCATCCGTGCCCACTTTAGCAATACACACCCGTAGCGCGGTGTTGATATACTCCAACACTACAAACATATACGTCTAAAGCGATAGTAATCCTAAATGGTCGATGTGACGGACATGGTGTTGAAATACTCCAATGTCCTCACCTAAGAAGGTACCCTCGGCACCAAGTGCGGTGTTGAAATACTCTAACACTGATGCTCCGATTAATACGTTCCAAGTTCGACTTGAGATAGGATGACACGAAATATCAGTTTTTAATAATTACCAGATAGGGATATTAATTGCTTTTAATATTTAATTATCATTAGACACGAACGATAAACCCTATCACCACTCGGGACTAGTAAATTTATTTAACCTAATTAAACTTACTAAGTTGTCACGAATGGCATATTGTGTGTTAAACGACTTTTGGTCTCGATCTCGCTTGAGCCACATAAGCGAGATCATTAGGGACTTATTTAAATAAAATTAAACAAAGTATATGGTGAACAACCAAGGAGGCAATGCAGTGCGTTCTTGGATCCGGTTCAACTCCCACTAGCTTCGACATCCCTTTGGCGTGTGTCCAGTTTTCGAGTCTTGGTTTTTACAAAATTTACAATTACTAAAATAGTAGTAACCTAGCTCTAAATTTTATACAACTTTGAAACCCTAAAACGGGTCCACCAAAACCAAAAACGAAAAATAAATGGGCCAAAAACAATGGGCCAACCAGAGAAAACAACCACGCCACATTACATACAATCATGCAATTAAAATAGGGGTCGGCCGTAACACACAATATAATATATTTTGTGGAATTAAAATTAAAACAAGTAAAACTAATTCTAATTTTCAATTTGGATACTTCTATCGAAATTGCGAATCACAGGTTACAAAAGGACCAGTTATGGTTTGCGCATGGTGAAAATGGCTGTGATACCACTGTAGGGATTTACAGTGGGTATCCGGGTTACCGATTCTAATTTTTATTAAAAACAATTATATTTATTTAAATTAATTCACAATTAATTTAGCAGCGGAAACGATTTTAAAACATCGCGAATAGAAACTGCAAACAGGATTAGTCACCAATCGCAACCAACACAGAAAAATAATTATTTAAAATAAATAATTAAAATAATATCTAAATAAATTAGATATACCTTGGCGGGATCCGAGCAACCGCTCGAGACTCCCGGATTCAACGGACTGTCGCTAGTACGAACTGAGACATATAACTCGAACCGACGGGTCAGAACATCTGCGGAGTTGGTTGCGGTGGTGGCAGATTTGTCACGGGCGGCGGAGACGACAAAACATGATCAACCGGGATCGCAACAGGAATCTTCCCCACGACGATCTCGTCACCGGCCGATGCGGTGACGGCGATACGGTGGCGGTGGTGGTGACCGGTGGGTAAAGGGGCACCAGCCACGATGACAGGATGGAGTGCGGTGGCCTCGGCTGCGCCGACAGCGCGAGGACCACCGGCCGACGATCACACGACGGTGGACGGCGAGCCGTGTCAGCGCCGGCGCTAGCTGCGACTGCGGCTTCGGCTACGGCTCGGCTGGCGGCTCAGGCTCAGGCTCATTCGGCTTCTTTCTCCAACCTCAAACACACGCAGGCTAAACGGGGATCCATCGGGATGAGGCGGGGATCGACGGTGGCAGCTAAAGGCGTTAGAAATCCGATCGGCGGCGGCTTGGGAGCCGGCTTGGGGTTCACGACGACAAGGGAGGGAGAGGGAGAATTAGGGTTGTAATTTTTTAGTAACCAGTTCCCCAATTCTCTCTCTCTCTCTCTCTCTCTCCTATTTTAATATTAAAATCGCTAACCGGGGTTTTGACAGACTGGGCCCAGTCGCGATCCTATCCAGTCCACCATTCTGATCAGTGTGTTAATCCAGTAACAACTGATCAATCCGTTTAATAAAGAACATGAGCGTTTTAGCCGAAAATGTTTTGTCGTTTAACTAAATAAATAAACAATTATTTATTTAATTGATCAATTGTTCGTTTTAATACTAATTAACGGGTAAATTAGATTTATGGTCCGTTGACCCGGGTGTAACTCTTACGGGTCAATATCGGGTCAGACTCGTTAGTTTATCGGGTCAGGACACCCTTTTTCAACGGACATGTTGCAAGCATGTGCTATTTACTTTGGCGGGAGTTGGGATCATTACCTTCCTCTCGTTGAATTTTCATATAATAATAGTTACCATTCGAGCATTGGGATGCCGCCTTACGAAATGCTATATGATAGAAAATGCCGAACACCCGTTAGTTGGGGTGAAGTGGGTCAACGCGTGCTAGCCAGTAAGAAAGTATTTAAACTAGCATCTGAAAAGCTCGATATGCTAAGGGCTAGCTTGAAGGTGGCCCTAAGATAGGCAAAAGTCCTATGCGGACAAAAAGTGAAGACCTATAGAATTTAAAAAGGGAGATATGGTATTACTAAAGGTATCTCCATGGAAGGGTGTCATCCGCTTCCGAAAGAGGGGTAAGCTAAATTCTAGGTACATAGGATCGTTTAAACTTTTAGCCCGAGTTGGTAATATGGCTTACCAATTGGAACTACTTAAAGAGTTGAGTGGAATCCACAATATATTCCATGTGTCGCACCTACGAAAGTGTTTAGCGGATGAAAGTGCCTATGTGCCTTTAGATGATTTGGTGGTGGACAAAAAGCTCAACTACGTGGAAAGGCCTATCGCGATTCTGGATCGCAAGGTAAAGAGGCTTCAGAATAAAGAAGTGAACCAACTATTGGTTCAATGGGAGCATAGAAAAGGCTCCGACTTGACTTGGGAAGTTGAAGAGGAGATGCAACGCTACTACCCTCATCTCTTCGGTATGTAAATCGTTTTGGGGGACGAAACCCCTTTGAGCGGGTGGAGTTGTAACATCCCAAAATATTATTAATTAAATTTCCCGTTAAAGTTTAGTTAAATTAAATTTCATTGCTAAAAATTAACCCCTAATGTAGTAGGAATTATTCTTACGTGAATTTCGGGGGTTTATTGAGTAAAATGCTATTAAGGTTAAATTAAAAATAAAAGGTTGAAACTCTAGGGGCCAGAATTGTAATTATAGAAAATTAGATTAAACAAAAGAAGTGGAAAGAAGGGGGAGGTCGCATTCTGCGACATGTGCATCGACCCCCACCCCTCTCTTCTTCTTGTTTGCTCCAAACCTGTAATCAAGGTATTCATAAGATGTGATTTTTGCACAAAATATTGTAACTGGAAGTGTAATCCTTTATCCAAGCTCAATTTGGTGACAAGTAAGTAAAACCCCAAGTTTTTGCATGTGTAGGTCATGAATTATAGGGCCTTAAATCTGCAAATTGTTGTTGTTATATGGATCTATTGATGTTTGGAATGCTTAATATTGCATAAATTCTAGTTTGATGATTAATTGGTGAAGTAGTCACCAAGCCCTTAATGTTGAATCTCCATGCTAGATGACTACTTAAGAAAGTTGTGAAATTGGCTTTATTGATTGATTTCTAGCATTAATAGGATGTTATGTGATGAATTGACGACGGGTTGGAAGTAAAATCCACCAATCCTAGCTTAAATGGCAAATTGGGGAAGTTTAAGGGATTAGGTTATGTGTATGCATACATGTATGCACATAAGGTGCTTGATAAAATGCCTAAGAGAAACCAAAATGTTGGTAAAGCAACTAAATTGCTAGATTTGAGCTTGAATGTTTATAGGAAACAATAGGCTCAAAAGGGTGACCTATCATGATTAACTTGTGATCAATTGTTATCTTGATTGATGGATGCTTTTAATTGATATTGTGTGGTTGATGAAACCGAGTAGGTGGAAATAAACTTGATGAATATGCTTGATTTATATCTAAGTGTAATTGTGTATGTGTAGCATTGAAATCATATTAATGGAAATGTGATATAAATGCTATGATGATAGAGGTCCTAATATTGTTAGTGACCCATTAGGTGATCAAGTTGACCAAGGTAACTACCAAGGAGTTGGTGGAAGTGGAAGCTCAAGTTCACGAGGTAACATGTTTATGTTATAAGAAACCCATAGGGATAATATGATGATGCTAATGCTTAATAAGTGATAAAATCGGGCTTAGCTGATGAATGGTTCTAGGAACCATGAAACCATAGAGCTTGAGGTACTACCAATTAAATGATTGACCAAAAGGGAAAGATTCGTAGGAATCTAGATCTGGATAAAACCGCTACAATGGATGAATAATGATTCGAAAGGGGATCATCATCATGTAGCGGGGCAATGTTAATCACAAATGGTTTATAGAACCATAGATCATCAGAATTACAAACATATTGGTCAATCAAGGATTTGGATAGCACCAAAGGCACCGGACCCGTTATAACGGGTCAAAGGAGTTTTCTAATCCGAAAGGAGTTAAACGGGAGGGTTGAATACCCCCAACAACCATTGATGCAATTGTTGAAATTATAAAATGGTTTTGATGTTATGGAGTCTTGTTAAACTCTAGTTGGTAAAAGACACAAAAGTGCATGAAACCCATGTAGGTTCAAACACTACTAAATGGCAATGCTAATGGTTAATGTAGCATGTTTAACAATGAGTTATGGAGTGAGTAGCCCCAGTTATGAGCAGGTTTCTAGTTTCAATGAAAATGGTATCCCAATGGGTTAAACGGGTTGGTTGAACCCATTAATGCTTAATGCTAATTTGGTTTGGGTAAGGTATGTGAATATACATGTTTACATGTTGTAAAAGTGTTTGGAATGTCCCAAAAGAGATAGAAATCCAACCCTATAAAGCTGGTGTGATTCTAGGTGAAAACAGGGGAAGAGGCAAAAACATTGGCTAAGTATAAAACTGGCCGAAACTGGCCAATTCCCTGGAATTTTCATTCTAAGCGTATCGCTAAGAGCTAAGGTTGTTGTAAGCGATACGCATGGCGTGTTTGGGAGCGCGTTTTTTATTTTACTTAATTTTCTTAATTGTTTAATGTTGTTATAAGTTGTTTTGCATAGAAACTTACTATTGAAAGTGAGTGAAATGCAAGTAAGGAAAAGCCTAGCGGGGATGCTCGTCAAGACTATGAAGAACCGATCACGTAAAGAATGTACAACCCGTTTTATATTTTGGTTATATGAACTTATTTAAAATTGATAATCACTCTTGGATGTCAAACTCATTATGGGTATATTTGGTAAATGTAAACCACTATGATGGTATTGTATGATACCAAACAACATGTTTTCTATAAAAAATTTCTGGGACCGATTTTAATGAAGTAAATGGTTATGTTTGGCATCAAATTGTATACGGGTGTTACACGCCAGTTCCTAACCGATTCGAGGTTATAGAGCCACGAACCGGGTTAAACAGGTTTGGACAAGAATTGTTTCTACCCATTGGGATGCATCAGATCAATTAAGAGCCGTTAGAAACGACTATATAGCTGTTGGAACTAATTTTTTTGATCGTTTTGGTTCCCCAGGAACTCCTCTAATTTAGTATCAATACTAGTGTCATGTATGGGTTGATTACAACTTTCAAGAACTCAAAAACTCTCTCAAAAAGGTAACAAAAAAATTTCTATTGTTTATGATCTCGAATGAACGTTATGGCCAACCAAAGTTAACCTTCGTTGCGCAAGGTGCATCCTCAAGCAATGTTATTGTGAGGATATTAGAAACAACAAGAAACCCAAAAGTTTGGTCCAAATTCGACTTAGTGAAATGTGGACCGGGGGGGGGGGGTGAAAAAGCGTGTTGCTATGCTTTCCGTTAAACTATTGAGACGGGTGCAAACTCTACTTTGAGAAAGCATTTGAACAAATCTTGCAAGGTGTTGAAGAAAAACTCGACTACGGATCAAGCATAAATGAGGAGTCGTTGATACATTTTTACTTTCGATAAGTATGGTTCATGACCGAATGGCAAATTTAGTTATTCAAGAAGCTCTTCCCTTTGATCACCTCAACAACCCTCACTTAACAAGTTTGATCCGAGATATTCTCCAACCTTGCTACACTCAAGTAAGTCGCACAACTTTTAGACGTAATTGTTTAAAACTGTGGAACGTTGCAAAAAAAAAAAGAAAGATTTAATTACACTTTTTGAAAACTTGGTAACCGGTGTAAATTTAACTACCGATGTTTCGTCTGCTCCACACTATTTATTAGAATCGTACCTTTGTGTTACCGCTCATTAGATAAATATTTCATCATGGCAAATGATGAAACGTAAGTTTGCGTTTGAATTGTTTGGATATCCACACACGGGAGAAAATATTTTTAAACTATTAGATTACGTAATTAGAACTTTTAAATTGGAAAATAAAATATTTTCTTTGTCTTTTGATAACGCCTCAAACAACACTACGGCGATTGAAAAATTAAAATTAAAATATAAACCGATTTACAACGGGGTTTTTTTCATAGTCGGTGTATGGCCCATATTATAAATTTGGTAATGCAAGATGGTCTCTCGATGTTGAGTAAGTTTGTGGTTTTAAAGACAGATTTAAAAAAACATGTTACGTTTTATTGTTAAACAGAGTAGACAAAGATATATGAAGTATATAAAAATGTGTAAGGATGTGAATTCAATTTGTCTAGGACCGAATTGGGACGTGTCTACACGATGGAATTCTAGTTTCAAAATAAAAGAAAACTTTAAAGGTTTTTCATGATCATCTTTCATCTCATGCTCGAGCTACACATTTTTAGGATGAGGAGAGAAGAGATTCATGACACGTGGCGTATTTGAAAACCGGCCCTGACTATTTTGTCTGCCGCGCCACGCGAAGATTGAACCAGAAGCCCATCCTGACACGTGATGGTTTGGAAGTTGTGGAAAAAAAATATTAGTTTTGGCTATAAATTTAGGGTTTAGATAAATTGTTAATTTTTTTGGATTCCAACCGTCCAGAGCAAGATCTGGTGCAGTTTTGAGCTAGAAAACAATCTCGCAATCTTAAGTCTTCTCAATCATTCGTGTAATTTGATACTTTCTTTTGTTTCTACGGTGAATATGATCGGCTAAAAACCTTTGTAACTACTTTCAGTGAATAATTTATACACTTACTGATTTGATTCTTGTTTCTGGTGTTGGATTAAGTCTTTAAGTAAGTAAGTCGCACAACTTTTAGACGTAATTGTTTAAAACTGTGGAACGTTGCAAAAAAAAGATTTAATTACACTTTTTGAAAACTTGGGAACCGGTGTAAATTTAACTACCGATGTTTCGTCTGCTCCACACTATTTATCAGAATCGTACCTTTGTGTTACCGCTCATTAGATAAATATTTCATCATGGCAAATGATGAAACGTAAGTTTACGTTTGAATTGTTTGGATATCCACACACGTGAGAAAATATTTTTAAACTATTAGATTACGTAATTAGAACTTTTAAATTGGAAAATAAAATATTTTCTTTGTCTTTTGATAATGCCTCAAACAACACTACGGCGTTTGAAAAATTAATATTAAAATATAAACTGATTTGCAACGGGGTTTTTTTCATAGTCGGTGTATGGCCCATATTATAAATTTGGTAGTGCAAGATGTTCTCTCGATGTTGAGTAAGTTTGTGGTTTTAAAGACAGTTTTAAAAAAACATGTTACGTTTTATTGTTAAAAAGAGTAGACAAAGATATATGAAGTATATAAAAATGTGTAAGGATGTGAATTCAATTTGTCTAGGACCGAATTGGGACGTGTCTACACGATGGAATTCTAGTTTCAAAATAAAAGAAAACTTTAAAGGTTTTTCATGATCATCTTTCATCTCATGCTCGAGCTACACATTTTTAGGACGAGGAGAGAAGAGATTCGTGACACGTGGCATATTTGAAAACCGGCCCTGACTATTTTGTCTGCCGCGCCACGTGAAGATTGAACCAGAAGCCCATCCTGACACGTGATGGTTTGGAAGTTGTGGAAAAAAAAATATTAGTTTTGGCTATAAATTTAGGGTTTAGGTAAATTGTTTTTTTTTTTTGATTCCAACCGTCCAGAGCAAGATCTGGTGCAGTTTTGAGCTAGAAAACAGTCTCGCAATCTTAAGTCTTCTCAATCATTCGTGTAATTTGATACTTTCTTTTGTTTCTACGGAGAATATGATCGGCTAAAAACCTTTGTAACTACTTTCAGTGAATAATTAAATACACTTAGGTGGCGTTTGGTTCACGGAATGTAATGTAATTGGAATTGTAAAGTTTTTCTTTTAAAGTTGTACTTACGTTGGGTAAAGAATGAGTTTGAAATACAATGAATTCCTTTAATCAATGGAATTTAGAAATCCTTCACTTTAACGAAGGAAAGTTACATGACCTCAAATTCCATTGATTAAAGGAATTCATTGTATTTCAAACCCCTTCCTTACCCAACTTAAGCACAATTTTAAAAGGAAAACTTTACAATTTCAATTACATTACATTCCGTAAACCAAACGCCACCTTACTGATTTGATTCTTGTTTCTGGTGTTGGATTAAGTCTTTAAGTCATCATGGGTTTAGGAGTCTTGCTCCTGGAATTATTGGCCTATGTGCTTGCATAATTAACTTAGATTGGATTGGACACCTTAGAAATAAAGTTATGTCTATGTAACTTCCGAGCTAGATCAACTTGAATCAACTTGATAGTTGTTAAATCATGATCCCGAAGTAGTTGCCTTCGTCTCACTTGTTTACAAATCAAATTACATTTTCATGCTTAGTTTACTTTGCTTACAATTAGGTTTTGGTAATTCAACTCACAATTCAAAAGCAAACCTAGTTTAATTTAATTTAGTTGCAATTTTGGTTTAATTGAACGTAATCGTTAGAACTAGCACTAACCATGAATCCCCTGGATTCGATACCTTACTCACCCTAATTATAAGTTATTTAGGTTGTTTGAAGTGGATCACGACATCCGCTGTCAACACCCTATGCTTGTATTCAAGAATTTAGAAATCTGTACACAATAAGTCATTGTACCATATGTCATAACATATTATACCAGCTAACTCATTTGTAAATTTAGTTGTGTTAACTCGTATTTACAAATACTTACAATATTATAATTATGTAACATATATAAAACGAATTTTCAAATTTTCAGACCTTCCAAAATTTAGATCCTAGACAGTCGCCCTACCATCTGTAGGAAAACCGTTCGTAAATTTAAATAAAATAAATACTTTTATTTTGTATGATTACAACAAAACAAATGAAACTAATCTATTACAATACAAGTGAAAGAAAATGGATCTACTCCTATTACAATTACAAGGAAATGAATTACGTTACAAGGAAATAAAGAATTACAATACAATGAAATGAATATAATTACACAGAAAAGAAATTACAAGACAAATGAACTAAAATGATATGGATTTGAATGAGGAGAAATTAAAGACAGAGAGTTTGAGAAAAGGTTTTAAATAATGAAATACTCAATTAAAATTCAAGAAAAATTATTTGAGAAAGTCTTTTGATATTAGTTTAAGAAAACGAGAAAGGTTCCAAGGAACCTTGGCGAAGGATTCGGGTCAAAACCCGGGTCCCTTAAAACAAATTCCGGGTCTACCGAAGATCCGTTTTGTTTCCCAGGGTACAATCGCCTAAACCGTATTGTACGGCCGGGATAACTCTAAGCTTGAAAATACCTTGAAGCTTGAAGAGATGTAGAACGAAGTAGAAGATGAGAGAAATATTATGGAGAGGTAGAGAGAAAGAATTCTGTGAATTCTGGTGTATCTAGCCTCAACTAATGAGGCTGTATATATAGTGGTGGGAATGACTTGTTGAGCACACAAAAATAATTCGTAGTCAAACTTTGCATTAAACGTCTTTAATGCAAATTGATTTCTAATTAACGCGGAATTACCTTATTTAGCTCAAAACGCGTTTACAGCTGTCAATCCGGAGGAATCTCCGCGTAACAGCTGTTTCCGGAAGAACTGATCTTCCGCTTGAACTTCAAGCTCCTTTTCAGCTGAGCTTCAAGTTCAAGCTCCTTTTTCCACTTGAACTTCAAGCTGGAATTTTTTCCGGTTGAACCCAGTTCCGCTTGATCTATCTGCCCAGACCACACAGGTCCGCTTGGACTTCAACCGGACCTTCCGGTTGAACCCAAAAACAATAAGGCGGCTCTCGGCGATGCGAGCGTGCGAAGTGCAAAGTGCGCCATCAAAGCGCCACATTGCGCCTCATACGCCCACGCCACGCGCGCGTGCGAGTGCGAGTGCGAGTTAGGGGTGCTTCGCACCCCTCAGGGTCCAAGGGATGTGTCCTACTAAAGGAAACAATAGTTGGTAAGGTTCCCACCTTATAAACCACTTTTGGTTTCAATCCCCAACCAATGTGGGATGAGTTAACATGCTATACTTAGCATTTTTCTCTCTAATTTTCGCAGCTTCACAAGTTGCGAGACCTCAACTTTGAGCTTCGATATCTCATTCATACGAGCTCGGATTTGGACGTGGTTTGATGCGTTGGAAAGCCCTCACAACGTACTACACAAACCCATTAAATACAGAGGCAGCAACCTATGTTATCTGTATTTTATTTTAGTCCAAAGTTGGTGAAAAACTCATTTTCACACTTAGTGAAAAAACTAATTTTCCACTAGTTTTTCTCCCAAAATTCCAACACCATCTACCCGAGGCTGCCCCCGTCACAAAGCTCTGTCCCCTTATAGTTTATACTCTTCCTACCTCTTTTATAAGATATATTATTACAATCAAACATTTGATACATTTGTCCCAAAAGATTATCTTAAATTTTAAAACCTCAAAGAGCAAACGTGGAGATCTGACCTACCCAAAGAATTTTTTAAGTTTTTTAGTCGGCAGCTCCTCCTTGGATCATGTTCCATCACGTTGGGACCACTACTTCTTGAATCTATATCCAAAATTTTCAAAGCATTTATATCCATGTGTACATAAAAAACGCGTTAACCTCATAAAGGTCTCATCTATTTTGAAGACTTGAGCATAAGTAGGACTATTAGGGGTATAGTGAAATTAAATCTCGTTTAACTAGGATAAACACCAGATAACATTGAACAGAATGTTCTTCAATAAATCTCCATTAAGTTAGCCGTAATTAATAATTTAACACCCAAAACAAAGAGTGTGTCCTTAATAAAACCGAGGCTCTTTTGATGACTTATTAGTTTGTGTTCTTAAAGCTGACATTATCACTAGGAAAGTCCATAAAAAGATTCAACCGTGGGAATAGGGTTCATATACCTAATTCGGGACGGGGCCACGGGGGTTATCCCCTTGTTCAGCTATGTCGCACACGACTTACCCACCGTGGACAAGGTGGGCTTCGTCGTTGAGTCCATATCAAACCCAACCAAACACATGGCCAAATGCCTCTTAACCATGGTAGTCCACTGCTTAGTCGACCACCACCCGAGCCACGGTTCAAATAATAATCTTGCATTGTTAAATTTGACCCATATGATTTTTCTTTAAAGGGTCTCAGCATTGGAAGAGTTCTTTCCCTTGCAAATAACTTGGATGATCTCTAGCCGTCATGACACCACAAAAATGATCTTCAACATGTTTTAATACCAACTAGTAATGAAGTAAATGAAGTTACAGATATACATGATGTTGATCGATAGAGTTTGAAGATTGTCAAACACCATTAAATGGGAGATTGTTGGGTATGGTGGGCTTATTGATATGGCCTTGTTATATGGGTTTGGGCCCAACACCATTGTTAACCTAGTTTACTCCCTATTTATATGTATGCATTGTAACCATTTCCTTTGAGCACATAAATATATTACTAGTTGCAAAGTGGACGTATGTCAGTTTAAACCGAACCACTCGGTATCGTGTGTCTCCGTTTATCTATGTTTTCTTCCGTGACTTCGACTGTGTGCGTGATAATGTTATGAGTGTGATTTGCAGTTTATGGAAACCCGGTTGTCATCGACAATATCTTTATTGTTGTTAAAGAATTTCATATATCGATCACAAGCTTTATCAAAGATAAAACCATTTCAAATTCTTTTCGGGGTAAAGAATAGTAAAGAATTATTTTGCATTTAAGAACTTTTATACAATTTTCTTGTCATCTTGACACCACCTTTTCCTTAAACTGGATTAGATTTAAAAACTTATCGTTATCATGAAATCTTTTTCGTATGGGCCAGGTATGGCAGGTAACATCTACTTTTTGATTTTTTTTTTTGTTTTCAAATTTCATAACTTCTATTTTTTTTACACTATTCTTACCATCCATTCAAACCATCCTATATCCTACTCTTCAACTTCATTTCAAGATGAACCGAGCTTGGACTTAAGCTAAAGAACTCGCGTTGGCTCGTGCATATGGGCGAAGACAACAAACAATTTCAATAGCATTCATATGCTTCTTTCTCTTTAGTATCAAATATTTAGTTACATTTTTACATTAAATCTTTACTTTGATTAGGTTTCTCTCAACACATGAGAGTGTTTTGGGTTGACGTTAGTATAAAATTTCATATTGCTATGTCGCGCTACCCCTACTGTGACATTGATGTCATGATGTCCAAATGGAGAGAAATGCAACATAAAATCTTAAGGTTCAACAAGATCTACATACAACGACCTCCGCAAGAACGAAAACAATGACATTTTTTTCAATGTGCTATAGAAATATCGGTTTACATAGACAACCGATTTCATTCTTTAAGCGGAGTAGGAGTTATTTATAGAGACACTCTTATATAATTTAGGCATTTTAAGTTTCAGTATTTCCTTCCTCTTAAGTTTATGTATTTTCTTTTAAATTTTATGCATTTTGTTTAATTAAATATTAGTTTTAATATGTTTTGTTTAATTAAAATGTTAAATTTTAATATATTTATTATGTCAAAAACTAACATTATGAAAATAAAAAAATTAATAATTAAGTAATTATCACAAATTTGCTTAGTATCACTAAGACACTAACCCACTACATACATTTCTCACTATCATGTCACATCATGTGTGACATCCAAGTCATTTTTATACCACCACACCACTATGCATAGTCTTAGTAGGAGTTATGGGTCAAACTTTTATATTGTTAAAAACACTGATCACAGAAGGATACAAATTTTAATAAAAGAATAAAAGCAACTTGTTCTTGATATTAACAAGTGGATACTCATTGTGCGTTTCGCCAGGTCATTCTATAGTTCTAATGTATGAACCTACACTAGTCGTTGTGTTAGCACTCTTATTTCGCAGATCGGGAGCAAATCGATTTCTAAAAAAAGCCTAGGTGACAACTCAAACCGATATGTATATGCCAACAAAACAGAAAAAATTACATTAGTAGAATATACATGACTTATGTAGAAAACATAAATGAAAATGTTTAAATCCCAAACGTAAACATAGATACAAAGGCAAAACATTAAGTGGACCTAAACATGACTCGCTTTTAATCGCTTTTAAACAAAATCTATCTGAAAATCTAAACCCTAAATCCTACAGTAAAAATAAAGGTATAATTAACAGAAGAAAAAAGTTGGAAACCACAAAAAAATTAGCTCTTGCAACCTCAAACTGAACTTAGAACTTGAGAAAAACTTACCTATATGAAGGTGGTAAGCATTTTACACTTGAATATTACCAAGAACACACCCAAAACACACATTTAATATAATCCCTCAACTCTCAAGTTTGATCTTTTTGGATATGATAATTTTCCAGTATTATTTACTCTTAGACCACATTCGACATTATTTAACTTGAAAACTGACCAACTTATGTTTAATCACTTCCAAATTATCATATAAAACTTAAACACATCCAAGTATATTTGACCACTTAGTTCACTATTCACCTTTTAACCCGAAAATTAACTCACAGATTAATAATAACATATGCCAATACATCATAGTCATATACCATATCATAATATAAAATTAAACATTCCAAGAATATTACACCGAATTTTTAAGGCATGAAAATGACACGCGATACCTTATTGTTTGTTCATATTCACCGGCCCCTTTGGGCCTCGTGGGCTTTACATCAAAACAACAGACCTTATTGAAAACTAAACTTAGAAAGGCTCATACCATGAGGCCCATTCATGATGTTTATTTTACTTCATTTAACTTAGAACATTCTACAAATTAGAGATGAAAAAAATTAGTTTAACGAACCGAACCGAACAGGATCCGAATTAGTGGAGATCCAAACCGATTCCAACCCTACAAAATCTGCCGTATTTGAACCGATCTATACTTCCAATCCACGAACAAGTTAGGAACTCGTGTCTCCCCCAAACAGAACTTAGACGAACCTATTAAAATTGGTTTTTGCCCGTTTAACCAACTAGGCATTGAGTAACGGCTGTCGAGCCGTTTTTTCTTTGTCTTTTTGATCACTTATAAACTTGTTTTTTTAATATTTTTTCTCCGTCTTTTTGATCACTTAAACTTGTTTTTTTGTTTTTTTTAAACTTGTTTTTTTAATATTTTTTGTTTTTTTGTTCTCAAAAAGACAAAAACCTACTAAAAGCTGGAAAAAAAAATTCTAATTTTTGTATAAGAAAAAAAAATGCTCTCATCCTCAATCTTATGACTTAGGAAACAATAGTTTCGATGATGAATGAAGACTAATCAGCTGACATGACAGAACAAACTAAGAAATAATTAGTTTCGTAATTCCTAATCTTATTTTCTTTTTATTTATTTGTATTTTCTTATTTTCTAAAATTTTAAGATGAATAAAGTTTGAATTTCATCTTGTTTATTTTAATTTATTTATAGTTTATAAATTTAAGAAAATACAAGTAACTTACTGGCACCACTCAGTTTGGTTCGGTTAGGGTTCAAAGATGGTGAAACCGGCTCCGTTTATTGATATAGAATGGTCTGTTTTAACCTTAAAAAATCGGATAGGTTTGAACCCGATCAATTTTGACCCATAAACCGATTTGTACATCTCTAAGTATCATTACAAATCATCAATGCATAAATTTAGTTCCCCATTTGGTATTATTTAAGTTTTTTACTATTAGTTTTAGCAACTAAAACAACATTTCGACGTTTGATAGTAAATATGAGCTTTTACAGGTGACACAATGATAAACACTTGGATTTTATAAAGGTTTTATATTAGAATTGAGCTTCACGTATATAATTTAACCCCCTTAAAAATATCATGTTCAACAAATGTTATCAAATTAAGAACAATAACAAGAGGAATGCTTCGATTTCTTATTGATGAACAAATCAAGAACTATTACAATTGAAAACCATCGATTACAGAGAGAGATTAGAATGAAAATTGATTACCTAACTTGCTAAGCTTTAACCAATATATAAACACGACTGTTAACAGAAATTAACAAACTCCTCTTCCGATTAC
>JBCNJP010004905.1:0-24130 GCA_039602395.1 Deinandra increscens subsp. villosa | reverse complement strand
CAGGGTTTGATTACGCTCTTAACTGATATATTCATTACTCGTTTATCGCATGTGGACTTACATTACTCACGAATCGCACTGATTTTAATCATACACTATTGATAAACCTATGTTTACCCACCAACTCTTGTAGTTGACCTTTATGCTGTTTGATTCTATCTCTTCCGCCATCATAGGGTTGCATGGGACTTAGACGACCTTATTAAATAAACATTAGACTTTATGATTATTAGTTTGGATGTTATGTTTTGAATTGTAACCTTAAATCATGACTTGCTTATGCTTTATTCTATGTTTATGGAAATGGGTTTAATTAAGAATATCGCAACTCGAATTAGTGTTGTGTGCATCTGGACAATCTTCGCGCCCCGACATATTCCGCCATCGGTCGGGGTGTGACACCTCTCAAGGAACCTCTACATATCCCGAGCGGTTCCTCTCAGGTATATCAGCGTTGGGACGACGTTCAGTCCCTCGCAAGAACCTCAACATATCTCGTGAAGTTCTTCGCAAGGAATACTCCGGAGCCTTAAGCATAAAGTTTCCCACATAGCATACAATATCAAGCATGGCAAAGCATACAGAATGTATTCAACAGTGTTTGACTTTGCATAGAATGTATGAATGTTTAAATAATTAAAGTTTCCCAATGAATTCATGATGATAAACATGATAAAAATATGGCTTGCTTGAAAATAAAGTAATGATAATTGAAAATATTTATGCGTGTTTTTCACCCCAAACAGTGTTTTTCACCTCAAAATGGTTTGGAAAATTTAAGAGAAAAAGGCTATGAACTCACCTTAGTAGCTGATTGCTATCTTTGACGTAATGAGAATGTTTCAAGTTCAAGGATGTCCTTAAAAAATAACGAATTTGGTTAACCTAAAGTTATGAGGACGAATAATAGGGTTTCTAGATGTATAGGGTTTCGGTGGACTTGAGGATTTGGGGAAGATCATAACGTGACATTATGTGACTTGGTGATAAATAATTATGGAGTTAAATAGATAATGACCAAACAAATAAGTTTATTATCTAAAGAAATAATTAACTCACTAAATGAATAAACAAGTTAATCAAATAAATAAATGACTCATTAAACAAGTATAAATGACTAAATAACTAAGTGAATAAATGGTTAAATAGATAAATAAATGACTAATTGATATAATTTAATGAATTAATAATTAACTAATTAAATGAGTGGTTAATTAAATTAATTACTAAATAACTCGATTATTTAAATGAATGACTAGGTAAATAGTTTAATGAATTAAACAATTGAATAAGTATTTAAGTAGATTATTCTTGCGTAAAAATGTAACTGGATAAATGTTTCTTAAATATTAAATGTGTCTAAGTAAAATTTTAATAAAAGAACGACGTTTTATTTTATGACGTAAATAGATGAACACTTATAATTAATAAGGATAATGTCTAAATGATTTTCTTAAGTTAATAAGAAATTACTAAATTAGTTTGTTATAACAAAAGAAAATAAAATGAGATATATATACATTTATTTCCTAAGCATTTCTTTTGTTTTTAAATCATTCGTACCCGTTTTTATAAAATTTATGACATGAAAATGGACTTATAAAGTTTAAGAGAGTTTAGAGGATTTATTTTAGAATTTTATGAAAAAAAAAATTATATGGGTTTTAAGTGGTTTTGTAGTTCAAAAATGAAGAAAATAGCAAAAAGATAAATAAAAAAACGGATCAAAGGGGGGGGAGACTGGGTCGAACATGCGACCTCTTTGTTACAAGGCGGAGGTCTTACCACCAGGCTACCGGCCTCGCAGATTATCATCCTCGTGAAAAAAATATATAACCTATACCCACTGGCTATCATCTTTTTCCTTATATCCCCAACCGAAACCCTAGGTTTTCAATCTCAAAATTGATCATCAAAAGGCTCATGCCCACCAACATAAACATGGGGCTTTTACTCAGGGTTGGATTACAAAGGCACTGGTATAAAACTCACCTCGAAACAGTTGCCGACAAACGAAAACGGGAGGTCGTTGGAGCTCGTGGCGGCGGCGGTCAGAAACACGAACACAGGGACGATTTTTGGTTGTATTTTTTGAAGATTTAGATGCGTAAAGACTCAAGGAAGGTCTGGGAACAATTTATAGGCTCAAAAACACGACAAAAACGAGTTAATTTAGGTTTAAAATGTCCGAACGGTTATGACATTTTGGATGATTAACTCGCAATTAAGCTCGGTTTTGAGTCGATATTGATGATTGAAATGATGATAGGAACGTTTTGAGTCATAAAAGTGAGTAAAAGCATGCGTTTCGGACGATTTTTAATGTTCTCCGACGAGAACTCGGTGTCGCCGTTGGGAGTCGCCGGAAAAACGGGTTGCGATCCAAAAACAATTTTTTTTTAACTTTATCAAAAATACATAGTTACTAGAATTAATAAAAAAAGAAACTTCATTTAAAATTTAAACCATATATTTCTTTTTCTAAAACAACTCATTTTATAAATAAATACGTTTCTTTTATACCTCAAGAAATTAATGCAACATAAAATTTAATGGGGGATTTATGGAGTTAGTTTAGGTGTAGTGTAGATTTAGCCGTTCAAAAAAAAAAAAATTTGCTAACATATTAAATAGAATAACTATGTTTATATATTCAATTTAGGACTTATAATTTAATAACATTTTACCTGAAAATCTTTCCGTTTATTAGAATAGATAGATAACCTTAGAGTTTCTAATCTAGCATGAACCTAACCAACATCACATACCAGTTTTCATGCATATAATCATGTGACAACATTTAGAACCATAGTATCACTATGTTAACAAATGCAAACATGTTAACATGTAAATGTCAAATAAACCTAAAATCAGGGTTTTCTATCGTTACTTTATCATCTTATGTACTTTTATGCATTATGAGCCATCATTATCATGTTATCAACACATAATCATGTAGATAATCATGTCATGTTGTCGTACTAAGCATGGATCATCATCATCATTAGTTAACATAATCACTAATCCTAATCATCATATGATATAACAAACAAGTTTAACATGTAACAACATAACCACTAGTGATCATGCATTATTTCATCATTTATGATCATGTTTATCATAAATGCTCTAAGTGATGGAAATCTTGTTTAGAGAAAAACGTAGTGTTTAACGTCTCAATTTTGGATGAACACTTGAGATTACAAATAAGTAAAAGAGTTGTGTTTTTACCTCTAACACAAGGCTATGTGATGTTTCTGACACGGAGGATGTTGAGAAACACAAAGTCTTGATGCAAGCTCCACATGAACATGCGTACGAACTACGAAATGAATGCGGTTCACGATTAGGGTTTGGTTCTCGGGTAGGGTTTTGGGTAACAATGAAGCAAGGGGTGAGGTGGGGTGTTTCGGTGGTTGTGGATGGTGGTTAGGGTGGTTGTTTACAAAGAAATTGTAGAGAGAGAGATAGAGAGATAGAGACTGATCAAAGAAAGAGGAGAAGGGAGTTGGTGGTGGTGGTTGCTATTTATAGATGAAGAGGAGGGAACACAATGATGAGGTTGGGATTTCTTTCATGACTAAATCTAACTATGGTGGTGATGGCGTCATAGGGTGGCGGTGGGAGGTTGTCATAGAGTGGTGGTGGTGCTTGAAGTATTAGTGTCTTGATGGTGCTTGGTGATGGATGGAATAGATAGTTTAGGTGATGGTGGTTGAATCGTGAAAGAGGGAAGAGAGGGTGAGGGTCACGGATGTAGGGTGAAGCTGGGTGGTGGAGGGTGATTGTAGTGGTGATGGTGGTCATGGGCGAAGCTTTGAAGGGACCGAAGGGGGCGACCGCTCCCGTGGTTTTTTCGACCAGAAGCACTGATATTCACGATTTTATGTAAAAAATTATATGTATTGAGTATCGCCACCTCGTATGTATTGAGTATCTCCCCCTCAATAAAAATTTTGAGCCCCGCCCCTAGGGATTTTCTTTCAAGCTTCGCCACTGATGGTGGTGATGGGTGGTATTTGATCACATTGGGGTTGTTGCTTGTGGACCGAAAAGAAGAAAAGAGATGTGTGACATGGAGAGAGAAAAATTATAGGGGAGAGAGAACCATTAGGTAGAAAGAGGGTTCCTCGGATCAGGTCTTGAAATGAGTCACGAATGATTTAATCGGTTTAGAAACGAGAGTAATATAACCCTTCGAATTTAAAACGGTTACCAGGTTATGAAAAACGGGTTTAGAAAAACGTCTTCGAGTGTTGTGTTCATCCAAAGTAAATTATATTAAATCTTACTTGAGTGTTTTGTAAATAATTTTGTATATCGTTGTAAAGAACCCGTCTTTTTATGACAAAAGATTAAATAATATTATAATATTTGTTAGGGGGAGGGGGGGGGGGGGGAGGTTCTATGGAGCTCTGTTGCTACTTTAGGCGATGGACATTGAACCGTTGGTCTGAAATCCGTGTTTGTCCTCTGATTACATTTTGTTTGTTTCATTCTTTGATTTTATTCGATGGCTGTGATGACCATCTTAGGGTTTGAGCTGACGGCTATGATGATTTACATTAGGGTTTTCACAACCCTGGTCTGAGACTAGCTTCTTTTACGGATCTCTGCTTGGATACCCTTTGTAACCCTTACAATGTAGAGTTTGCTGTGATAATTCGATAATGTCTCTGATGGTTTGAATAACGTTTACTAAGGCTATGATGACTTTGGTCTGAGCCCTATGTTAATCTGAGCAGCTCCGAATCCATTTGTGACCCTTACAATATAGGGTTTGTTGTGATAATCTGATAATGTCTCTGATGGTTTAAATATCGTTTACTAAGGCTATTATGATTTTGGTCCAAGCCTTATGTTAATCTGATGTTAAACGGAGGATTCAATTTGCTTGGGCTTTGACAATTATACTTTGAGCCTTTATTTTTGTATTTGAAATAAAAAATTGATGAACATATTCTCACTTGGCAATTACAAAAATTTGATGCAGGTACACAACTCTAAAGAGTGAATTGGCTCAAAAGTTAGAGGGGATGAATTGAATGTTAATTACAAGATTAAAGAAGATTACACATAGTTTTTTTTTTTACTTTTTATTTTATAAAATCTAGAATTTAGTAAATAATTGAAGATTTGTATATTGTACAGATTTGTATGGTGCTCTTTTAAACAGCTACTTAAAAAGAGAAACGAAGATTTGTATGGCGGTCTTTTAAATAGCTACTTAAAAAGAGAAACGAAAATATGAAAAGGAAACAAGTTGCCGTGCAGCAAAGCCTGCGAGCAGCAACTTGTTTTATAATAAAAAGATGTGTACAATAGTAACATTTATGTAAATCTGGAACATGTATACATCCTTTAATGCATAAGAGAGAAAGAAAAAAAAAAAGAAACTTAAGGATGCATGCATATTTCATTAACTCATCGGTATGGCTTTGAATCCTGTTTAACACCTTGCTGGAGTTGAGATCTGGGTTTGGCATATTCAACAAATATAACCCTGCCATCTAGGAACTGCCAAATTCAAACAACCAAAAACAAACTTCAGAAATGCACAAAATCATCCAATAATTTGAACTCAATAGAAAAGACTAAGTTACACGAATCATCCATTAGATATGGTCGTTAAGTTGATGTGAAATGGTCTTTTTATACTTCTTATAAAAAACAACAAAAAAAATTGCATAACAAAACCGCCGCCCTGCTCCCACCCCTCCGCTAATGCCGCCACTAGAAGCAATAAACCAAACAATTCAAAAATCATGGAATCCCTCTTTCAGATCATCAGAGCTTAAATCCAGAAGGTGGAATTTGATTTAAAGCTTCACATGTTCAGAATTTGGAAACTTTAGCGGCTAGTTCTATCAGCTACAGCCCTGATTTAGATTCTAGAAACAGATTGTGGATGCGTTCGTGAAGGGTTTGATTGAAACCAGGAAGCAACAAAGAACAGAAACAAAGGTGGATTCGTAGCTCTGGATATGTGACTAGTTCTTGTCTTCAGTAATTTGCTTTTAGCTACAAGATTAACATAGCTTTGCTTAAACTTGTTAGATGTAAAAACAATGTCAAATCTTCTGTGTGTTTTGGTTACAATTCACCCTGCTTATTTCAGTATGGTTATTTAAAGCTCATATATTGGTTCAAGGGGTTCAAATTAACTTTGCTGAGCTGCATCACTCCTGTTGTGGAGGTTGCGCTTATTTAATATAATTTTGTTGTTTTTAATAAAAGGATAAAACGGTCAGTTCACATCAACTTAACAACCATATCCGACTTCTGTTAATGGTATCGATCAAAACATGTTAGAAGGTTGCAAAAGGTTGGGACCAAAGCAATAATTTCTTAAAATTTAGGACAAAATCGAAAATATGACCAAGAAATACTCTTCCATAATGGAAAGGAATATATACCTATTTATATACAGATCGTATGGTAGGACACAAATTGGGAGAATTTGCGCCTATGTAATTAGTCAGATGAGAATCCTATTACAACAATAAATATTACGTATATTTGTGTGTGTGAATGTGCATATATATATATATATATATATTAGTGAAAAGTTCATTGTAGACACCCTCATAAGTGTAGACATGTAGACACCCTATTTCACCATTAGATCTCTTGATCTAGTGGTTGTGATAATTTCATTTTTTCCTTTTTTTTCTTTTTCTAATTGTTCAGAGCATTTCACATGTGAAAAAGAGCTATTTCACATGTGAAAGTGTCTACAATGAACCTCACCCTATATATATATATATATATACACAAGGGGTGAGGTTCATTGTAGACCCCTTAAAAAGTGTAGACCCCGTAGACCCTCCTATATTGTTCTATAAAACTCACTAAAAATTATAACACTCATTGCTGTTGGTTTGGTTTTTTTTATGCGATAAGTTTTTAAAAATAAAAAAGAAAACCTAGAAAGTTTTTGGAGACAATGAAATATAATTGTTGTTGAAAAAAGTATATTATTCTATAAAACTCATTAGAAATTATAAAACTCATTGCTGAGTTTTAAAACTCACTGTTGTGTTTAAAACTCACTACAACTTTAAAAATCGATGTTCTTTAAAACTCATTGAAAATTATAAAACTCATTACAAATTATAAAACTCACTTTTTAGATTAAAACTCACTGTTGTTTTTAAAACTCACTGCAACTTAAAAAATCGACGTTCTATAAAACTCACTAAAAGTTATAATTTCAAATTAAAAAAATAAAAAATAAAGAAAAAACTAAAAGACATAAGAAATAAACCTAAAATTAAAATATAAAGATAGAACTATGACAAAAAAAAAATTAAAGACCAAATACAACAACAATGAGTTTTATAATTTTAGTGAGTTTTATAGAACAATAAAGGGGTCTACGGGGTCTACACTTTTTAAGGGGTCTACAATGAACTTTTGACTATACACAAGTATATATATACCATCAGGTGTTTGTCAAATATGGAGTTATAATAAAGTTTGCTCAGAATTCTCTGATAGTTGAAAGAATTGGAAAATGCTTTCTTGTTAAGTTACATACACACACATGTACATACATACATGTGCGTATGTCGGTACACATATGCACATATAAATCGACAAAGTAATAGATTCAGGATACGTATATTTGCTAGTAAAGCTAAAAACTAACCTTTCCATGCATACCCTCAATGGCCTTCTCAGATTCCTCCTTCGTTGGATATCGAAGGAACGCAAATCCTCTTGGTCTATTAGCAATTTTATCCATCACCAGATTTACTGAAAACTCACCCGTTCTTATTTCAGCTAATGATAAAGGACTACAAAGAAAGTATTAGTAAAAGTGAAATACAAATGGCACCATTTATACCTTCAATAAGCTGGCCAAAAGACTGGAAAGCATTTCGCAAGCTCTCTTCTGAAGTTCGAAATGAGAGTCCTGCCATTCAAATCTATTCAATCAATTCAGTTCGTCAATAATAAACCCAGGTACAGGTAGTAAAAGACACAAAAGGCTCGCAGGCGCAAAGAAGGCGCAAACCTGAGATCAAAAAAATAAAAGCGTAATAATAATAATAAAACGTATAAATATGTCTGCATAAAAATCAACAATTTAATACTATTCTACAAATATAACAAAAATTCAATATAATTACTTTTTAGATGAAATTTTAAAAAATTGAAAAATTGGTTTCTTTCATCGCACATTGCTTGAAGTAAAAGAATTTTGGCAAGTGTAATGGCTATAAAGGTAAGTCAAAGGAATTGGGCAAGTGAGATGACTAATTGGCTATAAAGGAGAGTTAAAAGAATTTAGCAAGTTAGATGGCTACAAAGGTGAATCAGGTCAATACAAGGAACCATAAGCCTTTGCTTGGCTTGTGGCTATGAAAACAAGGGTTGGATCCAACTTATTTCCAGTTCAGGCTGGCTTGGGCCGTTTTAACTAGTTCAGGCCGTTACTTCGGTTTCTTTATGTAGAAAGTTACAATTAGGTGTAACAAATGTAACCTTTAAGGGTAGTGCAATGGTAAGCCTCTGATTCGCCTCTAACAGAGGTGATTCAAATCTCGGTTTTGTCGGTGATTTTAGTGTGTGTAATTGGATTTGCTTAAGACCAAAGAAGAAATGTGTAATTGGATTTCACATATTGAAACCTCTATGAAATATCTTAATGAGTTTCGATTGTACCATTAAAATAAGTCAATCTCAAACTAATTATACATGATTCACAAAGAGATATCCACGCTTATTCGACAATACAAAACCTATGCCTTAACCCCTTGAAAGCTACCCGGTTACCTAATGGATCATGCCTACAGTTTAAAAAACTACCAATTTCTTCTAGAAACAAGATGCATTTATGCCCTAAGTTCAGACCCTTACACAAATATACAATATTGCTCTTTGCCAACATCCTTTCTTTTCTTTTCTTAAATGCACTATATCATTCATACCATTCAAATTCCCAAAACCCCATTTCTACATTAATGATCATAATTTTTTATACATATAGTGTCAAAATTGCATTATTAAACCTTACAAAGTACAAACTGTTTCATTATTCAAGTTATAGCTTAGATTGATATAGCTATCCACTTTTCCCCCAAATTCTCTTCACATTTGAAATCTAATAAGATGGAGAAATAATTGACCAAATTCGGAAGAAGAAAGGGGGCTCACCACTGACATATAGCTTCGTAGAGGACGTGAAGTTAGTAGTAGTCTTTTGTGGTTGTGAAGGCGAAGAGCAGGCGAAGATTTGAAGGCAATTTTTGTGTTTCGATGATGTAATTGGTAGTGAAGAAGATAATAGTGGTGTGCAGCATAAGAGTGAAGATATTGATGAAGGATGTTGTAGTATACTTCCGTCGAAGCTAGCGCCTCTCCGAGATAAGCCATTGATACCGACCAGCGATGGGGATGATGAAGAGGAGAAGATATGGTTATAGGTAGCAGCCATGGTTGCCCCTGTTTATCTCCGCAGTCCGCAGGCTCTCTGAATTGGATACGAAAATTTGTTACAAGAAGATAAAAAACAATTATAGAGTGAATTAGTAGTTTGTTTTTTAAAAGGTAAAATGTTTATAATATTTAGATTATTTGTAAACATATGTAAAAGAAAAGGTGGATCGTCTGTTTTTTTAACTTATGCAGACAGTTAAAATAAACTGAAATCTAAATAAACCAATTTTTAAATTTAAAATAGTTGGGTATAAAAAAGAACCGATTAACAAATTATTAATATCAATAATGAAGTTTAATGATTATCAAGATTCACAAAATGATTAAATCTTGAATTTTTTTGTGAGGTCTAACAATAAATTTGTTGAAAGTATTTTGTTAGGCTATGAAAAGATTTTTAAATATATTTCAGTCTCTTTTTAAGTTTTCTATAAACTTTGTTAAAAAGAAGCGCTTTCTAAAAGTAAAAATAAAAATGAATTAAAAATTTCTTATAGAATCAAATACATTTTTTAAGAAATTAAAAAAAAAGGTTATGAAATATGTTTATAATATAATTAAAAACTTCTTTGAGGTTTCATGATTTAATAAAATATTTCTTTCATAACACTTTTGTAAAATAAAAAAAACATTTTCATAGAAAATAACAGAACCATTTATAAAAAAATTAAAAAGTTTTATAAAATATAAAGATCTAATAAAATAACTTTTATTTTTAAGAAAAGTTAACATTAGTTTTTCTAAAAATATTATTTTGTTTAAATAGAATTATTTTTATCCAATAAGATTAGAGTGAAAAAAATAAGTATTTTAATAAAAAAACACTCATTAGATAATGTTAGAAGTGGCTGGGTCATATCTACACCAAGAAGAACACGCGCAGACATTTTTTAAGAAACCTCTTCGAAAAACAAACAGTTTACAAACCTAAATGTCTGCGCATGGTCTACGCGACGCAGACATAAGAGGACAGGAAAAACTTTTTGAAAAAAAAATAAACACCACCTTAGTCGTTTTTAGTTTAAAAATTATTTCTTTTAATAATTCAAAGTTTATGATTTATATTTTATAACTCTTTTAGACCAATCATTTAATACCGTTAACCTTTTTAATTAAATATAATTATATGCACTACATATAATTGAGTCTTTTTTCCCAGCCTTGATTAGAGCATTCATAATTGGTTTTTTAAATTACATCTTATCCATATTTTTTCTTACATTATCATTTTTATATTTAAACATTATCTTTAACTTTTAAGAGATAAAGATAAAAAAATAGTAAATATACCAATTTATATATTATTTTAAGGATAAAAAATGAGATTAACTCTTTCAATTTATTACATTGAAAAAAGAATCTTAAATTTTCATTTTATTAACAAACATTTAAGTAAATAATTTTTGGTTTTTTAATAAAATTAAAAAGAACGTATAAAAAACTAAAAGTTTAGAGGAAAAAAAACATTTTAATTAACAATTAAATAAGTAAAATATAATTTTATTGAAAAAAAAAGATATTTAAATAAGTTTTTCAAGTTTCAAATGAATCTAGATATAAAACCTTAATAAAAGTATTAATTGAAAAACTAATAAATCACATTTTTTATGAGAACATTTTCTAAAGAAAAAATGTTTTCATAAAATAAACACTTTAAAAAACATATTTGTAAAAATTATTAAAAACAATATAATTTTTTAAAGAAAACACTTACTACAAAAACTAAAAAACTTTTCATAAATTTTTTTTTAATAATCAACAAAAAGGTAAAAATAACATTATTATAAATAATATTTATAAAGTTTATAATAACTATTAATATAGTAATAACTAGATGTAGCAACTCGTGCTTAGGGAACCATGTACGGACGGAGTTGCATATGGTCGTTGTAACAACTATCTTAGATGGGACGACAGGTGTAGTGGCGAGCGTACTTTCATGGAGAACCGAAGCCTTCCTCTGCAAAATCCGAAGAATCAGTGAGGAGTTAGAAGTTGATCTTCTACAGTCCGATGTTATTAGGTATGCTCTACAAAAGCCCTCTGTCAATTTTAATTAATATGCTTGTTAGATTAGAGTTCTTAAAATATATAAAAACTAGGGTTCTTGAGTTTGTTTTGCTAAAATTGAATAATCGAGAAGAAATTAGGATCTGAATTTAATCCAAAAAATATTATGTTTTAAGAAATGCCTAAGTTAATTTTATGTTTAGGGAATGTTTGGTATTTAATTAAGAAATTGGTCAAAATTAGGGTTTTCGTATCGTTGTTTTGCCAAAATTGAACACACCGGGTTGAATTAAGGGCTAATCTTTTAAGGTATGTTATAATATAATATTATAAATAAAAGCACCAAGTTTATCTCATATTATAAAGGGTTTTAATAATTAATTGAGAATTACGTCAAATTAGGGTTTCTAAAGATGGTTAATTAATATTGAACAATCCGGGAGGTATTGGGGTTTGGTTTTTCGTATGAGAACATGTATATGTATATAAAAAATATATATGAGTTCAAAAGTGATAAATAATAAAATATTAATATGCCGAGTTATTTGGGTACTTAGAAGTTCGTGCGGACCGGAAGGGTAAACGCATGTACTTTGGGGTTTCTGACATAGCGAGGGTGTCACATAAATCCCAATTGGGACCTGGCGTACCTCACTCGGTGGTCCCAGAGTGATCATTTACTTATAGGAATGTGCGTCTTCATATTATCCTTAAAAATGTATCTTGCATATAAGGGTATTTTGGTTATTTTGACATTTAAAATGGTTAGCCTTAATAGTTAGATATTATTAAGATAATATATTATAGAAATAAACATAGGTGGTGTTTATAATATAAAGCTTTGCATTAATGTGACAAGCCATCAGAAAATTCACGGTAAACCCGTTACTTTAACTATATATACATATATATATGTTCATTTACTTGAATTAATATGACTATTAATTACCATTGTGCATGAAAAATAAATCATTGACCACTCCCGCGTTTGTACTGGAATATCTACCCGTAACAATAAGGAAATTCAACCCATGACTTATGGAATTTCAACAATAAGGAAAACAAATATAAAAATGACTTTTTTATATAATTTTCTTATCCGGTATTATAAAATGATGCCTCGAACACTGTTAACTATTTTAGACGATTAATAAACCAAACTTTTATTAGTTTTAATATCTTTAAAACAATCGAGTCTAGAACATATAACTGACGAGTTATTTAAAACTATTCGCGTATAAAAACCTTTTAACGTGAAACTTATATAGATAATTTAGCATCGTTAATTTATTGTTTCTATAACCAAAACTAAGAACAATTATCATTAATTCGTCCATTAATTCGTCATCAAGATTTAGTTAGAAACTTGTCGTAATCTAAAACTAGTCATTTCGTTTCTTTCGAACCGGTAACCCGAATTGAGCCCAACAAAGCCTAATAGCCCAAAACTAATTTCCCGAGCCTGAAACTTGACCCAATGATCCAGCCCGACACCCCTAAGACCTGGCCCAACCCCCCCCCCCCCCCTGCGCGACCCAACAGACGGCCCGACCAGTTTTTCCCTCGAATTGGGCCTAGCAGGCGGTCTAATTTTGTCGGCCCATTCCTTTTATATTTTTTTTTTATTTTCAACCCATATAAATTATAAAAGCCCATCACCTTTATTTTTATAAACTTCTTCGTGCTAGTGATTAATCCTCATGTAGTTTTTATAAAATAATACAAGCATCTTGATTACTTGAGTTTATTTAAAATAAACAACCTACAAGAGTAAATATATTCTAATCTAATAACCACATGTTTAAAGCCCATCTTAGTTGGCATTTACCTCCTCTTACACCACTCCTCAAAAACCACTCCAACACTCATCCTCACCCTTTAAATTTTCGGCCTCCACCATTCACCTCCTACACAGTCACTTTACTCAACACAAGAACACACTCAACTCTCTCCCTCTCTTCTCACAGTCGGCCTACACCATCACCACTCTACCACCGCCACTCCACCACACAACCACCACTATTCCCACTGTCGAACACCATCAACCATCGCCACCCTTCACCCCGATCGCGACTGCCACCACCAAACCCCCACCAAACCGACGCCATCACCACTTCTCATCATCATTTTGATCAAAGAATCCAAGAGCCATCAAGAGTTTGAACTCTAGTAAGCTTCACACACCTACATTTCCTGTATTTCCTTTCATTTGTACACCCAAAGGAAACCTATGAAAGTCTTGATGAATCCCTTCTTTCTACACTTTAGAAATCTATAAATGATGAACATAAAATGATACACTTGTTATTTACTTTGATGATTTTGATCTAACCACGGTGTGATGCTCAAGGAGCTTAATATTGTCACAATGTGGGTTTTGGGTTAAAGAAACCAAGTGATGAGCAACGTTGCATACTTGGGAGCATTTCACCTATAAAATGGATCCATTAAATTTGTATATTTTGTTGTTTTAACCTAATGAAAGAACAAGAAACCCTAAAAGGTTAAAAATCTAAACAAGTTCACTAGTTGAACATATTCTTGTATTTTGATGGTAACTATGAACATTATTGCTTAATATTGTATTTACATTTGATGATGTTAATTTTTTATTGATAATTAGAAAGGAACAAAACCCTGACAAGGCTTTGCCTAAAAAGTTCATCAAATAAACAAGTTCCTTTTTTTCATATGCATATGATTTTGATCTATTGGTGTCCTAACATTTAATGTGTTAGTGGATTTAACATACATAAAAGACATGTAGTTATTATTGTTAAAAATGACTAAAAATAGACTTATGGTTTCATTTATCCAACTTGGTTATGATGACACAATTTAGACCATAAAACATGGATAAATGGATTAAATGAAAGTTTGATTAAAACCCTGAGATTGGTTTTTAGAAACAAGGCAGTAAAAACACCTTGTATAAACTTAAACATGATTTTCAAACCAAAATCAAAATAAAAACAGCAGCCGTTCCGGCCCCCATTTCGGGTCACATTTTATATATATTTTGAGTATTCTTTTGAACCATAATAACCAAAATAGACATGTAATGGATTATTTCTCCAGTGTATGATGTTATCTCGGCTAGATAAAGTTATCTCGGAAGGCTTAGAAGATTCGAGGTAATAAGTTATCTCGGAAGCACAAACTCTCTGAAGTAACTTAAGTTACCACGGTGGTAACTTTATCTCGGAAGCAATGTTTTACCCCGGGCAGTGGAAAAGCCCGAGATAACTCAAGTTACCTCGGTAAGGAGAGTTATCTCGGATAACTTGACTTCTCCACTTGTTCTAACAAGACAGCTTTTCGTCAGAGTCGCAAGTTGCTCTTCTCTCAGCCTATCAGAAGCCGTTATTATTATCTTTTAGACTAGTTTATTATTCTAGTTCAAATGTATCTATGTTCAACGGTCCATATGATCGTTAGAGAAATCAAGGACTCCCCTTGATTTCTTAGGCACTATATATAGTTTACTTGAACTCTGTAAATTATAGTGTTGTTGATGTACGCTTTCTCGAATTATCAAGTAATAACATTATAGTGTCGTGTATTATTTTACACTACTAGAAACCAGGGGCGGACCTACCCTATGGGTAGGGGTAGCCCCCGCGACCCCTGAACCGTTAACGCGAAGAAGGAATTTTTTTCGGGGTTTTACGTTTTTGGTATTTTGCGACCCCTGAAACGAATTTTTCGCGACCCCTGGAAGAAATTTTATGGCTTTTACTTAAAAATATGATCAAAAGCCCCTTAAAAATATGATTAAAAGCCCGTTAACTACCTAAAAAACTTTTTTCCGGGGGCGCTGCCCCCGGACCCCCGTTAGTCCCCGCTACCCCTGATATTTTTTCCTGGATCCGCCACTGCTAGAAACAAGGCCTTTCTTGACGCGCGAACGATGGCGCATGGTTGATTAATGTGGCGCAGAAATGCGTGTCATAAAAAATACTGTTAAGAATTGTAAAATCTCAAGTCTAGATGACGGGCAATTTTGCGCGTCATAAATTTCTGTCATAAAGAAAAAAAAAACACGGAGTACGGATTAAAAAAAACACGCGTCATCTACAAACTGTCGTTTTTTTTTCTTTCCCGGTGAGTTTTTACCTAAAATTTTCATTCCCGCCGCTAAGACCTCCATTACTCGGCCAAAAGTTTCCTTCTTGCATTCTCAAGCCCTAATTTTCATTTTCCGACGCTGAGCATGCCAATTCTCCCTTCACTCCACATTCTCCATTCTTCTCCATTCTGAATATTCGAAGTAAGCTGAAGGTAATCGTAATCAAACGAAGAGTATCGGTTCGAATCCAAGGCCGGTGCCGGAGCTTTGAGAGCTCTGGTCAATTGTTTTTCTGTTGTTCGTGATTACGTCTAACAGATTTGTAACCCTAAGTTGTGTTGTCTTGAAGTCTTAGGTCTAGAAACCCGTTTCATCTCTATCAAATACGGTGTATTGCTTTTGGATTCAAGATCTATATTTTGAATCTTGGAAAACCATGACGCGCAAAAATGCATGTCATCTACCTTTATGACGACGGCTTCATTGACGCTCATTTTATGACACCCATTTATGACGTGCGTTGCACATCATCGTTCGCGCGTCGTTAATGGAATAACGTGTATTGTGTGCGTCATGTAGCTTCTTGGCGGGGCCTTCCTTGATGCGCAAATGCCCGTCATCTGGCACCTTTCTTGACACGCATTGCGCGTCAAGAAAGCTGTTTTTTGTAGGGATGAGCACGGGTACCGTACCCGTACCGACCAGTACCGGTCCCGTTTTAAACGAAAAGTGGGTACCAATCCCGGTACCTAATATATCGGTACGGGTACCGGGTACCGAGATTTAGGTACTATACATGTTTGGTACCCGCGGTTAGCAAATCATATTATGAATTGATATTAGACCATCATAATTTGAATTGATATAAGAGTACTAATAAACAACTCGTAATCTTCTTTGTGGTCCATAACTAAGTGTTGACACTTCTAATCAAACTTGGTATAATAAGCTAAGCTCATATATAAACGCTTTTCATTTTTACCGATGACCCTCAAATCTAGTACGTTTCATTTATTAAATATATATATATATTCGGGTACCGGCACCAATTCGGGTATTTTTCGATTTTCCCAGTACCCGTCCCGGTCCCAGTACCGAATATGTCGGTACGGGTACAGGTACGGTACCGGTACGGGTACCAGGTACCAAATGCTCATCCCTAGTTTTTGTAGTAGTATCACATATGTGTTTTACTTGTTTTACATTTGATTTCCATCTTATTAACGATAAACAAAGCAATTGGCTTAACTTGTTTCCGCCTGGTTAAACCTTAAGTAAACTCTTGTATTTGGTTAACTCTGTAACCGGTTTCGATCCTACAAGTGGTATCAGAGCTTAGGCTCTTGTTTTGAAAGAATTTCTTCTAAAACCTCTTATTTACTTACTTACTCTGTTTTTTCTGTTAAAATCGTTTTTTCGTTAATTTCGTACATCATTAACCATGGGTGACTCACGAAATGGTAGTTCAAACAAACCACCATCCGGTCATTTGCTGTTTGGTCCGATCATGAGATTTTCGGTCCGACCATATGAGGTTTCCTTTCCGGCCGAAAATGAGGTTTCTGGTCCGGCCGAAAATTAGGGCTTCGGTCGCCGTTTTTAGATCACGAAAAACAAATTTCAGTTAGGGTTTCATCACGTTTTCTAAATCGAAATCTGATTGAGGTTTTTATATGTTCCAAAACTAATCTTAATCTTAGAAAAGGAAAAAAACACATATTACTAAGAAATATGTTGTCGATTATGTGATCAAAACAAATTAGGGTTTCCAGATTTTACGTCAGATTCAAAAATAGATCTTAAAAGAAATCAAAATTTTCAGTTTCTTTATCAGATTTGATTTTGAAAATCATAGCAGTACTAATATGAACGAATTCAGATTTGTGATTTGGGCTCATGTGAAGCAGATTTTGAGGAGTAGGATTATATTAGAATATATATTTTATAAAAAAAAAGTCAAGCCAATTTTTGGCATTTTTATATTAATATATATATGGGTTTTAATTGCCTCAGTATAGATAATATATTGAAGTCTATGGGCATTTGCCCCAATGGACACCACCCTTACCTATGTACCAAAGGTCACAGGTTCGAGTGTTGGGAGCAGCGATTTAAGATGCAGGGTCCATTTTGATGTTTGTTATTCGTTGGCTCTCCAGGGCTCCCCCAGTTAACGCGAGGGGGGTCCATGGGGGTTTTCTCCCCACCAACTAGGCTCAGGGTATCCAGTCCCGATAGTTGACGTGGGGTTTCCTCCTAAACTGACGTTAATCTTGGATATGATCGGGTGGGTGGTTTAAAAAGCCCCCGTCAGTAATCCTAAATACATTGCCTTACAAAAAAAAGATAATATATAGAATGCAAATAGATAGATAAGACATGAAAGAACATGATAAGATTTGCTATTGTGGAGATCAAGAAGATCCCTTGGGCAAGCAAAGAGCCATATTTTCTTTGTCTAACAACCAAACAATAATTCAATTCATATTTTAAAGAACGACATAAGAGTGATTTGTCAAGGATGACATCTGATAAAAATGGTAAATACACTTCAAATATTTCCAATATCATATTGAAGTTATAAAAAGGATTTTATCTTAACTAAAAATAAATAAACACCTCATATTTGACATTTGACTCAATGATATAGAGATCATGGTTAAAGTTTGATGAGCTTAAGGTTTCAAGTTTAAACCTGAGTGAAGTAGCGGATCTAGAAAATTATTTCACGGGGTCGAAACTTTTTTAGGTCAAGAGTACACTCTAAATATTGAATTTTTTCGGGCTCATACGAGTCGGGTCGGATAAAATCGTTATCGTTATTCGTTATAGTGATCACGTCCCTTAATACATGCTCATTATAAATGGCCTAATAAGTTATAAATACAACTTATTTATAATTAATTTATTAAACAATGTTAAAAACAAATATGCTTTATAAAATCCACTTTGATTTTATATGTATGTTTGGAATCCAGAAATCTAATTAAAGAATAATGAATCTAAAGTAAAAGACTAAATAAAACAACAAATAAAAAGGATAAAAAGTAAGATAAATAAAACAAAAATAAGTTTTTATACTAAATAAATTGAGACTCAGAAGTCAGAAGTAGTGCAAGCATTGTCAGACACATCCTACCCTATATTTTGACTATACATCACCTTTTTACATTGTCCCTGTAAAGTATTCTTTTTCTATTATTTACTCATCTTCTTTTTTTTTGAACGGCAATTTTATTAGAAACCAAGCCGGCCAACTCCTAGCAAGACGCTATAGGCCACCAAAAAAACAGGACATTAAAAAGAAAAAGAAACCCAATCATTCCATGGAATTGATCGGGACTTACAACGATGAGAAAACCAAAGGTAGCTAAGACTTTTAATCTCAAAAATCACTCTTTGAAGTGAGGGAGTCCTGTTGTTGAAGATCGCCTTATTTCTCTCAAGCCAAATACACCAACATCCCGAGAGAAATATAATATTGATCGCCTTACTTTTCCACTCTGGAAAGCCGCCATTTTTGTGTATGTTAACCAAATCCACCAACGAAAAAGCTATAACCGGAGGGATTTTGCACAATTGTGCCACAATCTGCCACACCATATCCGCGAATTGGCACCCTGTGAATATGTGATTCGCCGACTCCCAGCCTTCGCTGCATAAAGCACAATTCAAAGAGGCCACATGTATATTCCTTTGTTCCAGATTATCACGTGTCGGGAGACGATCAAGCATAGCTTGCCACACTAAAAAATTAACCTTTAGAGGGACAAACTTACACCATTTGAAACCAAAATTCTGACTGAGGTTGTTAGCCCCTTCCACCAGTTTACGCATCTTCTTCATTGTTTTTTTTCTCACTGCCATTTTTCCTGCTCTTAGAATAGGTCGTGGGAAAATTTATAATGTCGCCGGAAAATTTATAAGATGCTATTCTTTTGGTCTCTTCTCTCTCTCAAAATTTCATGGGGTCGACGATAAAATTTCTTAGGGGTCGGTCAAGATCAGATCATATATTTAACACTAAGAAGAAAAAATCCATGGGTGTCGGATGAACCCCATGGCTAAGCCATGGGTCCGCCCCTGCGGCTGAGTCAAAGGGGGTTTTTTTCAAATGGTGGGTTTTTTTCTTGACGGTGTTCCTGATTAGTCAAACCTCGAGAGTGAAATCCAATATAGATGGTTACAATTCTGTCTAAAAAAGACTCACTCGAGTATTAAAAAAGACTCACTCGAGTATTAAAGACTTTAAAGTAGTTCCAAACACCGTTAAAAAAAACTCATACATATTTATAGGAACAAATTAGCGTTAGCTAAGCATAATTCATATTTATTTACTTATAAGAACAAATTAAAAAAATAAATTACATATCTATCTTTTGCCTTATAAGAACGATTTAACATCAAATTATCAAAACATGACTTACTTTATTTAAAAGTAAAAAGGCAAAGAACATGAAAAAAGTAAATGCGTCGCAAAGTTTAGACATAATAGGTGACCCGTCGTAACGCGCAGATGAATCACCGTCTAGTAAACAACATAATCAGATATGTTGACCCACTCTAGTTACCCCACTCAATCCCGTCTCATGTACTCACGTGAGTACTACAATGACGAAGCCATCTCAACTCCCACGAACCTGGTCACGCGAGTACTACAAATAGTATAATTAAGACGCGGGTGTCATGCTGGGTTGGGTGACATGTGTTAAAAAGCGTTTGTTGCATTCTACGTTAAAAATGGTAGTTACATACATGGTTGTAAAAGTCGCTACATGCTCCAAAGTCGGTCGACTGGGTCAAATCGAATGAGTACTCGGGGGAATATGGGGGAATACTCGAGACGTATACGGAAGTACTCTGGTGAGTTTTACAACAATGGTTACATAGTATTACCTAACCCGCTCCTATTACATCACCTTTTAATCATGGGTCTTTGCTAAGCAGTCGCTTAGTAACTAACTCAACAAACAATTCGATTATTAAAAACTCTAAAACTTGGATGCGTTCTCATAGTTGGTCAACCAAAAGCATACAAAGTCAACCTAACTTATTCTCATCTACTTTCAAAACATAAATACATAACACCTTACTCAACTGAGAACTCATAGACCATACTATGCTGATACTTGCCACCAGGTTGAACCACAATCGATGGAAAATTCGGTTCGTTAATCGCATTCGGAAACCCCTGCGTCTCCAGACACACCGCCCCATGCTTTCCATACACAGCTCCGCCTTTACCAACGATCCCGTTCACATAATTAGCTGTATAAAACTGCAATCCTGGTGCGTTGGTCCACAGATCAAGAACCCGTGAGCTAAACGGGTCCTTAAGTTTTACAGCATGTTTTAATCCTGATTTCTCCTCTCCACAATCAAGCACGTAATTGTGGTCGTACCCGATTCCGACCTCGTGGATGGAGGTACCGATTTTCTTTTCGCTGGTGAAATCAAATGGAGTTCCTTCGACAGGCTTGATTTCGCCGGTTGGGATTTGGGTTTGGTCAACAGGTGTGATGTGTTTTGCATATATCTGTGCTGAATGGTCAAGAATGGTACCCGAGTTGTGGCCCGCTAGATTCCAGTAGGTGTGTTGAGCTAAACTAACCGGGGTTGGTTTATTCTCGGGAACTGCTTCCATGTCAAGCCGTAATGTGGTTTTTGAAGTAAGAGTGTAGGTTGCAGTGACTGAAAGATCTCCAGGGTAACCTGATTACAATAGCATTAGGCAGAGGATCAAATTAACAGATAGCTTTTGATGATTTAAAAATTTAGAATATAGAATGACTAAAAATAACATTTTTTGTGAAAAGGTTGAGACAATTTTACAAATGGAAACATAAAAAACCAACAATCAGGTTAAATCAGTTAAGAAAATTCCTTGAATAATCAGTTCTATTTTGATGGTACGAAAAATGATTACTTGACCCGTAAATAATCTAGATAATGTAAAGCAACTGAATTTGTTTATCCAAAAACTAAAAGCCAATTATAAGACGTGAAGTCACAATAATCGAATAATCAGTTTGAAATGCAATATAATATAAGATAGAGGGAGAGTGATTACCTTCTTCTCCATCACAAGCATGATATTTGAAGGTTATTGATGGAAAATCACCCTGTTTATGTTCGGTGACTTCCCAAACGACCTTGTCAAATCCTTTAAGCCCGCCTACAAACGAAATACCAAAGAAGTGCAACACAATTAAAATAACTATGATAAACTTAGTACTTTATTTAAAAGCTATAATCTTGTATTAGAACCATATATCCAACCCAATCACCAGAGCTCTACCACCATCTAGTCACACATACGATAAGTGTACAAGAAATTTCATATGAACAAAATCAACTTTGTTTTGTTTCTAACAGGAAATAGGAGCAATTCAATGAGTATTGTGTGATCCAAAAATTTAATTTAAGGATTTGGGATCAAACACATTGGAGCGCCTCATGCCTTTTAAAACCAAGAGCTGAAGCTCATATTGGAGTTCTTTTAGTAGACGAGCTTGAACCAAAGCTTCACATATTTATTGTATATAATATATATTTACATAACAATTATTATTATATATAAATGTATATATTATACTACATAAAAACTATAATTATAAATATATATATATATATATAAATAATTATAAATGCATACAACTAAAATTGTTAATTAGTTAATAAATGAGGTGCACCCGAGCTTGAAAAAAACTACTCACAAGAATCTCGAGTTTTAGAAATAGAGCTATAAACAAGCTAACCTCGAGCTCGAGCTTTAGAAATAGAGCTCTAAGCGGTCTCGATCTCAATGTCGATTAAGTTAAACGAAGCGAGATTGGGCTTAGCGAGGCTCATTTTACACCCCTAATCATAATGGTTGCTTTATCAAGTACTTGTTCATGAGTTCTAATGTTTCATTACAGTACCAAAACAAATATTGCGATCTGAATTGACAATTATATGCATAGATAGAAAACAATAAGGCGACTAAGCCATACCATGGAGACTGTTTGGACCGTTGTTAATTGGCAGAGAATACTCGGTCCCATTGAGAGTAAACTTCCCCTCTTTAGTCCTGTTTGCAACCCTTCCAACAATGCAACCAAAGTAGGGCGCCACACGGTTCTGATGAAACAGAAATGCAGCATACTAAGAGCACAAATTCAAGAAGGAAATAAAGGGTGCAAAGTTTGCATACTTAGGGTGTGTTTGGATACATTATTTCAAACTGATTACTCTAATGTGAAAAATGAGAACCAGAATAAGATGTTTTATAGTAACATAATAATGTGTGCATATATATATAAATCGGATCAAATGAGATGCACAGGAAGCATTTTATTCATTTGAAACGATGCCTACATACATATATCAGTTTCAGTTTTCTTACAACAGTCTAATAATAGATGCTTTTAACGAAACTGAATAATCAATCAGCAAATCATAATCATAATTGGTTACTTTTTACCAGAGGCTCAAAACAGATAATTGTGAAACCCTAATTGTGAAAACAATAGAAATAGTATATCAATTTTGGATCATTGGAAAGTGAATTATGATGGAACTACTGACCAGATAGGGTTCGAGAGTGTCAAATCCAAGAACAACATCGCCCAAATTTCCTTCAAAATAAGAAGAATCGATTAATTAATTAGAGAAGTTGAAGCGAGAAAATCGGGGAGAAGCGGTAGAATAATAGCTACCGTGTTTATCAGGGACGAATAAGGAGGTGATGGTGCAGCCATAGTTGGAGACAATAACCTTCATTGTCCCATTGTTGAGTTCGAAGAGCTGTGGGTTCTGTTCCGCCATTACTATTAGTGATGGATAGATCAGTGGATGATCTGATTCTGATCTGCGAGTATTTTAAAGATCAAATGTGGTTAGGTAGAGATTCAAACTCTACACGGTTTTACTATTTTACGGAGGGACCGTGGAACAGATGAAAGAAGCCAAGTGTGAGTGACGGTTCGAGCACCGTGACAAATTTGTGGGTTCACGTCTTAGGGAGGCGGTAGGGGGGGGGGAGGGGGGTTTACCGCGCCCGGTTTCAGAGGGTGAGCCGGCCGGCTCCACCCGGCAACCATACCGCCAAAAGCGGTTCCCCCACCTGGCTCTTTTTTTGTGGTCTATGCGGCACGAGGAAACCGGCTAGAGCCGGATAAATTCGAACGTTGGTTTTGACCGTTGGAGGCCTCCAACGGCTTTTTTTTTTCTTTCTTTTTTACCAATTTACAACTATAAATTCTATCCATTTTATAACATTTTTACACCATCTTCTTCACCTATCTTCTACCTCTTTCACATATTTATATTCTATATTACTCATGGATCGATCAAAGAAGAAATCACCCGCTACCACGAAAAAATCCACCGCTCCCACCAAAAAATACAAACCGAAGGTTCGTAATACCGGTCAACCCTCCAACGCAAATCCTCCACCGCAATCACAACCGGCTTTTTTCACACCACACCCTTCTCAACATTCGTTAATCGATCTCCTATCCGGACGTTATGGGGCTCAAGGGGAGTTATTTCCCCCGCATTCTTCCCAATACCCGTCTAACGTCATGTACCAAAACAAGCAATTTCGAGAGCCACGTCGTCAAA